>APFE031725505.1:145113-186868 GCA_000404065.3 Pinus taeda | reverse complement strand
ACCTGAGTCAATCAACCATGCCTCATGATATACATGTGTACTTGAAGAAGCCAAGTACACATCCCCACCTTCATCTGAGGTGGTTTTCGCCTCTACAAAGGAGCCTCATCAGATCCCTTTCCTTTGTTAGAAGCTTTAGATTTACAGTCCCTTTTGAAGTGGCCTTCCTTTCTGCATTTCCAGCACACCACCTTTATAGGTTTTCTTGGAGATTTAGATCTCCCACTCGATGACTTATTTTTGTTTCTATTCTGGGACTGTCCTCATATAGACAAGGGATCACCATTTTGGCTCTCCATATTTTTCCATCTGATCTCCTCTGTTAGCAAGGCTGAGACTATTTCATCAAATTGCAAGGCAATTGCATTGCTACTTATTGCGATAACCAGACTATCCCACGAATTTGGTAGAGAACACAACAAACTGATGCACTTATCTTCATCTGAAATTTTAATATAAATAGATGCTAACTGACTTACCACAATATTAAATGCATTCAGATGCTCTGTCGCCGAGTCTCCATCTTTCATCCTCAGGTTATACAACTTTTTCCGTAGGAACAGTTTATTCACCAGAGACTTAGATTGGTACAAAGTCCCTAACTTGTCCCACAAAGCCTTCACCATAGCTTCGCCTGATACATTCAACAATATTGAATCTGAGACACACAATCGTATTGTGCTCTTTGCCTTCTGATCCAACTTCTTCCATTCTTCATTAAAAACTCTCGTTGGTTTAGTACCTGGATCTATCGCGATCCACCGATCTTTATCCACCAATAGATCCTCCATCTTGAGTTTCCACAACTCAAAACTCTAACCATTAAGTTTCTCGATCTCTACCTTTCCACTGTTCCCCATATTCTTTCACCACCAGAATCGATCTCGTAGATCTCCCACTGAACAAGGTCTACCATAGGCCTGAGAAAAACCCTTCAGCAACAAATGCGTCCCTTTGAAGCCAAAACAACTCTGATACCAAATGTAGGTTTTAACCCCGTACATAAATTACCTGCATACGAATTCTAAAACACATAAAATAAACAATTTGAGAGCATAACACATAAAACACATATACACAGAGATTTTCCCCTAGATCCCAAAAACGGGACTACCAACTTGATTTTTCACTATGTTCCTTTTAACGTTACAATACATATTTATACATGCCGAAGCATCCAATAGCATGGACCGAAAACCATCGTGTCCAAAACCATGGACCAAAAAACCATCACGTCTAAAAAACATGTGCGAAAATCATGCACAAAACCATATGTGGGTCTGCCCAACCTAACATAGAGTCCAAAACCAAAATTATACATAGTTATACATGCTGAAGCATCCAATACCATGGACCGAAGCATCCAATACCATAGGTGGGTCTGCTCAACCTAACATAGGGTCCAAACCAAAATTATACATATTTATACATGTTGAAGCATCCAATACCATGGACCGAAGCATCTAATACCATAGTGGGTCTTTCCAACCTAACATAGGGTCCAAAACAAAAATTATACATATTTATACATGTCGAGGCATCCAATACCATGGACGGAAAACCATCACGTCCAAAACCATGGACCAAAAAACCATCACGTCCAAAAACATGTGCGAAAATCATGTACAAAACCATAGGTGGGTCTGCCCAACCTAACATAGGGTCCAAAACCAAAATTTTCTGGGGCGCTACCCCGGACCCCATAAAGTGGGGTTACGGGTACCCCTCAAATCCCCTATGACCTCCCCCCCTCTAACCCCTGGTTAAGTACATGGGCTAGTCGTGGAACGAATATAACACAACCCAACAATTCACTATCTTAGTTTTCCCATCAGATTGAGGATGATAAGATGAGCTATGAGCTAACTGAGTACCTAGACAAGAAAATAATTATCTTCAAAAATTTCTAGTGAAAATGGGATCTCTGTCGCTTACAATAATCTTTGGGTTTCCATGCAGCTTTTGATTTGTTTCCATAAATGCAATAGCAACTGTACCTTCTTTAAAGGGATGAGATAATGCACAAAAGTGTTCATACTTGGTAAGTGTATCAATTACAACCATGATGACACTCTTTCCTTCAAAATTGGGTAAATCTGTGATAAAATCCATTGAAACCTCCTCCCAACATTGACTTGGAATGGATAAAGGTTGTAGTAGACCCGAGGTCTTAATTGTTCAACTTTATTTTGTTGGCAAACCAAACATTCCACCACAAACTTTTAAATATTAGATTTAAGGCCATCCCAAAAAAATTCCTTCTTAACCCTGTGGTAAGTTTTTAAAAATCCTGAGTTCCCTCCTAAGGGAGAGGTGTGAAATTCCATAAGAATATTTTGTTTGAGTTGGGAATTCTTACAAAGGTATAAGCAATCTTTGTACCATAACAAATAATTTTTCCAGCTAAATGTATCAAATGTACTAGGGTCTTGTTGTATCTTCGGAATGAGTGCCCACACTTCTTTGTCATTCTTCTATTCATCTCTTGCTTCGTTTATCCTATCTAGTTTGATAATAGAAATGGTGTAAATAAATGCTTCCACATCCTCATCCTTTCTTGAGAGTGCATTGCAATAAATTTTTTCTCCCCTTCTTTGTAGATGATTTCAAAGTCATAACGCAACATTGTTGTGACCCATTTTTGCTGCTCTTCTAAAGATAATATTTTTTCTAAAAAGTATTTAAGACTATCATGATATATTTTTACCTTGAAGTGTCTTCCCATTAGGTAAGGTCTCTATTTCTTAAGTGCATGTAGTATTGCCAACATTTCCTTCTCATAAATAGATTTGTGTAAATAATTTCATTTGATTGGACGACTTTCGAAAGAAATGGGTCGTTCTTCTTGCAATAAAACAACACCAATTTCATTTCCTGAGGCATCACATTCCACAATATTTTTTTTTGTGAAGTCTAGAGTAACTAAGACTGACGCTTGGCACATTGCCTCTTTAAGATGTTCAAAGGCGTTTATTGCTTCTGGAGTTCAAGAAAATGCATCTTTCTTCAGTAATGTTGTTAGAGCTGCTGTTATTCTCCCATAATTCTTAACAAACTTGTGATAATACCCTGTCAACTTGAGAAATCCTCATAGATGCTTTATGGATGTGGGGATTTTCCATTCCTTAATGGATTTAATTTTTCTAGGGTCTACCTTGACACCTTCATGAGATACAATATGACCCAAATATTCCACCTCTTTTACTCCAAAAAAAAAATGACCCAAACAATTCAAGAAAGGTTCTTGAAAATTAAAAGCTATCGTACCCAAAGATTGTAGCCATTGGACTCCTAGTACAACATCATCACAACCCATTGGAATGGAAAACATTGGACTATTCAAAACATATTCTCCCATGGATAGCTTGATATTATGGCACTTTCTAGAGAAATTTATGGTTCTTCCATTTGCAACCATCACTTGACACTTTAATGCTCGATATAGGAAGCAATTTAATTCCTTCGCTATCTTACAATGAATAAAATTATGGGTACTTCTCGAATCAATCAACATTATTACCTTTTTCTTCTTGATATGTCCTTCTATCTTGATAGTTTGATGAGTGGTTATTTCGGCCAAGGCATTGCAAGATATGGTCGGATTCATTTCTTCTTTCTCTAGGTTTTGTTCCTAGTTTGTATCCTCTTCTTTTGATGTTTCTTGTTCCTTTTCTTCTTCTTCTTCACAATCTATGTAAAATAATATATTCTCAGCATAGTTATGACCTTTAGTGTATTTTCTATCACAACTGTAACAAAGACCTTTTGCTCTTTTTTCTTCCAATTGTTGTGGTTTAAACCTTGTAGGTTGTGGAAGGCTAGCAAAAACAACACTTCCATCTTTATAGTTGTGATTGGTAGGCTTCCTTGTTTCCATAATTTTTCTTTCAATTTTTCTTGCCAACCTAAATGCCTTCTCCAATGAATCAGGTTCCCAAAGGTTAACCTCATGTTGGATGTTATCTTTTAATGTCCTTATGAAAACATCAATCCTATGCTCCTCTGGAATATCTTTTACCCTTATATTCAATTTTTGGAAGTCCTCAATGTGCTCCACCATTGAACCATTTTGTTTGAGATTTATCAATTGGAAAACAAAGGTGTTTATTTTTGTATCCTCATAATGTGCTATCATTTCTTCCATAAAAATTGCCCAAGTGAAAATTTGTTTACAAGAGAAAAGCCATCGATACCATACAAATTGATTAGGTTCCAAATATAAAGTTGCAATGTGTACCTTTTGTGTGTTTTTCACATTATGGAGATCGAAATATTGCTCCATCTGTAGTATCCATGTTACGAGATCCTTGCCATAATACTTCCTCATATCGATCTTTGGAACATGGTGGGTCTTCAATCCAACCTTAGAGTCTATGAAATCATGACTAACATTTATTTTGTTCTCATCATGAGTTTCCTCTACTACCTTTTCACCATTAGGAAGCATTTCTTGTAGCAACTTTGCCAAACTTCCTTTCAAACCTTCCATGTATTTCTTCAATTTTTCAACGCCTACTTCTAAACCATCCATCTTACATTCCATGTCATTCTTTAAACCGTCTATCTTAGCTTCCACGCCATTCTTTGAACCATCCATCTTAGCTTCCACGCCTTTCTTTAAACCATCCATATTAGCTTCTTCTACTTTTTGTAAGAGTGAAATTTATTGCACTTGGTCTCGTAATTTTGATATATCATGTTGCATTTCTTCCTCTTCTTCATGAATCATGTAAGATCTTTTAGGTTTCTTACTAGGTGTTTCCATTTTCTTTCTTTGGGGAATCAATTAATGCTAATTATGCTTCACTATGTCCTTTGAATTCCTTTAAACTAATTTTTCAAACCAAACTTATGTAAACTTTTGAAAAGACTACACACCTTTTTTAGCTTTGTAGGATTTTGATATTGAATCTGTTGTATCTTTGTAATTTTAGATCTCCAAGGTCTGAAATTTTGGCATGTGGTAGCTATCTACGTCCTTGTTCCAACCCTTCAATTCTGATCCAGATTGGATTCTCCAAGAAAGAGTTATTCCAAATCTCCCATGATCACCTGATTATAGACTGATTCAGTAGAGCGAACTTGTACAAAGTGCCACATATCATTGTTTTGACCTTTAGACCTGAAACCAATACACAGAAAACTAATGCTTGTCCTATTTCTTTACCTTTCTATGAAATTGCAATATGATGCTCAGAGAGAAATTTATGATGATTTTCCCCAGGTCACCTACTTGAGATATAATTTGGGGGCCTGCAAAAACCCTAATGTTCGTGGATCATATATCTTAAAATATAGTGAGACAAGATCTTAAATTGATACCTGAGGTTCATCAAGATTTCAGCTCAAATTATTTTTAATTTTAGCATCTACAACGTAGTATAAAAAAAGGTTATAGCAAAAATACCACGACGACACGTTTGAAGCAGCGAAACCCTAGAATCCAAAGTTCTGATACCAATTGTTATGCAACCAACTCACAAAATAGAAGAAAATATAGATCGATGACTTCAAAATCAGTCTCTTCGAGGGGGAAACCTCTTTTACATTACACAAATGAACAATTATTGGATGATACAAATGGAAATACCTCCTTTCTATATATAGGAGTCTAAGGGGTCACAATATAGTCAAAGTCAACATAATAATAATAATGTAAGGAAACAACAATAACAATAGTGGGCTTCTATGGGGCACAATAATAACAATATGGGTACAACATGGGCATAACAATAATAATAAGGGGATATAACGACAATAATAATAAGGGAATACACTAGTATTATAGGGACCTAAAACATTGATCTCCATCGCCTTATATAACTTATGCCTTAGCCAATACCTTAGGTCGACCCCTTAGTAATGCCTATGATATTCTTTGACAGGATCAAATATATGTTTTCGTGCTCATTACTATGGGCAAATACCATGGACAATATCCTTATTATTCATAATACCATAGTTTAGAAACTGTATGCGACTTATCTTCATAATACTTGCATATGTACATGGCTTATCTTCACGAGACTTGCTTATAGTTTCCTAAACTTCACCTTTATCATCTTTCTATCTCTGAACTGATATTTCTCTAACCATCATGTTAAAATATTTATTAAGTAGGTTTCCATCAAGGAAAATGCATTAGTCATAATTCCAACGATACCCCCCTTTGGACCTGATGGAAACCACTTCAGTGTTTAGTCACTATCACCTATAAATACCTGAAAAAATATTTGTAGGCATGCCAAGCTTCTCTCCAAGAATTCTTCTCGAAAAACTAAGCTACTCTCCATTAGGGGATTTTTGAGGTCAAAAATGGGCCTCCTAAGGAAATTATAAAATAATAGTGGAAATAATAAAATAAGATTACATTACATTATCAAATTTTGGAGGGAAAAAAGAAAAAAAACTAGTTTTTCAACTCATATTTTCAACTTATCTCCTTATGGGTTTATTCAAATTTCGAACGAAAACACTCATTGGATGCAAAATTTGATTCCTCATCCAAGGAACATCCATATTACATACTTCCGATGGACCTTTCTACATGAAAAATGAGAAATACATGAAAAACATGATTGCAATCACATTTTTCATGTATTTCTCATTTTTTATGTAGCAAGCTCCATCAAAAGTATGCAACATGGGTACTCCTTGGATGAGGAATTAAATTTTGTATCTAACAAGTACTCCAGCTCAAAATTTGAGTGAAACATTCGGGAGATAAGTCGAAAATAAGAGTTGAAAAAATAGTTTTACTATTTTATTATTTTTTAATCTTTTTACCTTTTTACTCCAAAATTGGCGAATCATCCCCCATGGTTGACATCATCATCTTGAATCCTATTGGTTCTTATAAATTTTATTTTGGTTGTACATTTTTCTTAGGAGGCCCATTTTAGACCTCAAAGTTCCCCTAATGCCCCCTTTTACATCAAGGGAAAAGGGCTGACCAATGTTGAATGAAGACTTCTTTCTCCCTTTATAGAGAGGATCATTATAGGTTTGATCTACTGAATTTGATCACTGACCATTGTCCCCCTGAGCAAATGCTGAATCTTTTGGAAGATTTTCAATGAAGTACATGATACTGTGACTTAACCAAGTATGAACTTTCCTATCACCAAGGACTCATGCTTACATTAATCACCCACCACATTGGGGTTACATGTTCCATTCAACATTACATCACATTCCCAAAATGGGTTTACATACATAATTGTCTTGACCCCAATAATCCAAACATGACTGATTATTACAATTATTACATCATGGGTCTTTACATCATCTTTACATCAAGAGACATATATTACATTTATGATCAAAACCAATGACAAGGACCTCAACTATGTGGTATCGAGACCATACTATTCATCATAGGATCTTGCAACATGAATATCAACATGCGCATCCTCATCATCAATATGTAAGACAAGACAATGTAGCTTCAATATCATCAACCTGTGAGCAAGTATGCAACATTACCAAATTGTAGCAACAACATAAGTATGTTCCATAGAGATCTGTTATCAACTCATCCCCTTGACCTCATCAAGGTAAACTTGTTCTTTCCCTTTTTAGAAGGAGCCTCAATTCATGTACATCAAATACATATAGATCTTTTGCAACACAACAACATATGTGAGAAACAATAATATCATCATAAAGTAAGATAGGGAAATGTAGCATCAACCTTCAACATCATCAATATGTGACTAAATATGAAATATCCCCAGTCATTACCTAGAAGTTATAGTAGTAGTATATTAATAACCATCCTCTTGTCTTGATATACCCTAATTTTTCTTCATGTATGAAGAGTTATAATTCATAATCAACAATATAATTCTCTTGGCCTATTATCTTCATGCAAGAAGAATTATCACACCATATACAACTTCACCAATATGAAAATCAAGTAACCTTCCATCATTGATAACATGTGACATAGAGATAGCAATATGAACTCATCGTCATCAACAAGGCATAAGATTGTGCAATCAAGCTTTGTTAGCAACCCATATCCTTGATCTCATATCATCAATATCAACATGCTTTGCATATGAAGAGCCATAAACCTCAAACAACATACCATATGTAGAATAACATATACATCTATCATCACCATGTAACATATGTGAGAACCAAGAACAACACTATAGGCATCATCCATAATTGCACCATATGCAACTTATGCATCATTCAAGACATAATGACAACAACATATAAGTATTAGATAGAGGAGGAATGACGTGTTATAGAGTTTTGTGAACCCAACGTTTCAGACTACCAAGTGAGTCCATCATCAAGGGATGCGTCAATAGATATTCTTAAGATCTTAATGATGTATCCATGAGCTATTTTTAGGGTATATATATAGGTTATTAAGAAAGGATATGAGAAATTAGGTCGGCCATTATCCTATACGTTTTATTATTAATTATTTTATTTATTTATTAATTAATTAAATAATATTAATAAAAGAAAATAATAAAGTTAATTTAATAAACTCTTAAAAGAAAGAAAGGAAATAAATAATAAATAAATAAATATTTAAACAAATTAATAATCAATCAAACCATTATTTAAATAATTAATTTCATATAAAAATAAAATTAGTAAACATGATAATAAGTAAGTAAAATAATTAAAATTTTATTTATTTATTTATCCCTTTAACCTATTTAATAAAATTAATTAATTAAGCCACCTATCTAATTATAATAGCTAATTAAATATAATAATAATTAATTAATTAAAAAATAATAATAAATAAATAACTAATAGGATAATGGCCGACCTAATTTCTCATATCCTTCCTTGATAACCTATATATATACCCTAAAAATAGCTCATGGATACATCATTAAGATCTGAAGAATATCTATTGACGCATCCCCTGATGATGGACTCACTTAGTAGTCCAAAACGTTGGGTTCACAAAACTCTATAACAGGTAATTCCTCCTCTATTTAAAACTATCTTCACCTATATGGATTCATTATTTAACAACATATAAGTAGTGAGTGAAACTCATCCTCATTAATTAATGTCAATAAGGACCATAGCATGCATATCCTCTTCATGTAGAATTAAGTCCAGTAAGTGCAACTTTATCCGAGACTTTATCATCACCAATGACAAAATAACAACAACATATGTTTCTTTAGCAACAAAAACTAAACATCATCAATGATATATATATATATATATATATCATGCAACAAGGAATTCTCAAGAAATCATAATGCCAACAATGCACTATTATAATATTAGAAAATGCTCCCCTTGGACTTGTGCCAACTATTCACTGTGAGGTCTGATCATATCCATCTTCATCAATAAGTAAATGCATCAAAAGAACCAAAGTAATAATGTCATATTGTAGCAAGTCATAAACCATCATAAGACAATACTACTTCTAAGTAGTATCTGAGCATCAACAGAATGTAACCAACCAATGTCAGAATTGGAAATCCAAATAATAACTAATTGAAGCATATCATAACTTTTCCATGAGTCTGTCCCACAGTTCTTCATCTCAGATAAATATACATGACTATCTAGACAAAAACATGTGTATATACACAACTGTCCTTCATGAGATCCATGTATAGAATGTAAAGTACTGAACTTTCATATCCACATCTCCCCCTCAGATCATACATCATTGATCCTGAGGACCTGATAATCATCTTCTTCTCTCATAAGGTCATGTACCTCACATCACTTCTGCAATCACTGTGAGTGAACAATGTACTACAATAGGGACCATCTTATTTTACTCTAAGTCTGAAGAAGAGGAACTATCCTCCTCATTTCTGTGAGAATTTATCTCTTTAAACACGTATACTTTGTCTCGATTTATATATCCTCTTGCTATGACCTCTCCAATTTATTCATCTATAACCTTGCATTAGGTTGATGTAAACACAATTACATTTCCGTTATTCGCCATTTGACCTACACTTAGAATATTCTGCTTTAGCCCTTGAACTAATAAATTATCAACTTCTCTTCTATGTTTATTAATTATGGCTCTACCTTTTCCCAGAACTTTTGATGGAGCACTATTTCCAAGAATAACCTTACCATCTTGGTTTTCCCTGAAAGACTCCATATTACTCTTATATCCATTCATGTGATGAGAGAATTTGTTGTCTATGTACCATTCATGTTCATCTTCAAACTAGCACGCAAGACCACACCTTATATGTTCTTCTTCTTTCTTCTTATTATGATAAATGTTGGAGGATTCATCATTTTAAGGTTTAACAATATTCTTATTTGTTTGATTTTCGTGTTGTCTATGGAGATTCATTGATTTATTCCTTGTTGAGAAATGGCAACAAGAATTTCCTTTTTAATTTGTCCTTGAATTAAATTCAGAATTAAAATCTAATTCTATTCTCATAACAACTTTTTAATAGTTAATTAAGTTTAATTAACTTAATTATCTTAGGAATTTCGAGTTGGTAGTCTTTCTATAGTCATGTATATGTTCTCCCTAAGTTTTAGGAGTTCAATATGAGTTTAAATTGAGTTGGAAATTAGATCACTTAGATTATTGAGTTAAATTCAGTTAAATTAGTTCTAAATTATTTTTGGAACTAATATAGGGATAACAGTCATTTGGTGCACTAGTGCATCCACTAGTGCTACTCCTGTTAACTGAAGATTCCCTCATGAGAAACTCATGCATGTTAGTTCAGTGAAAGACCTAGTTGATACTAGAGTGCTGGGATAGTGTACTATCAGTGGTATTATTTATTGGAGTGTAAATATCATGCATGCATCTAAGATTGATCCTATGTTTGGCTTGCACAGTTTTGGAAGCATGAATTCCCTTAAAATAAGGGTTATTCATCTTAGGAATTACGCAAGGTATTAGGGGCTTGCAGAGCAGCATAATTGGTTAAGCGTTGGATAGGAGCTTGCTTGTGAGATGAGAGAGTTGAGCATACTTATGCAGAATTGTTATAGTGAGAACAAGATTTGTATATTCACTCATATTTGTGATATATGCAATACATATAGTGGGGTTCTGAGCAGTGGCTTTCCCCAGATACATATTTCGTTATGTGCCATTGATTTTTCTTCTTCTTGTTCATATTGTTTTCATTGATATATTGGCTTCCAATGGTTGAAAGTAGTATATTCTTGTCCTGTGCTTTAGTACATTGCATGATCTTGTGAATCTACCATATTTTCTACATGGTATTAGAGATGAGAATTGTATACTAGAGGAGATTTTGAAGTTTTGAGTTTTGGGTTACAGGTGAAATTCGAATCCGTAATACATACATCAGTATCGAAAGATGGAATTCTATGATTTTCGTCTTGAGTATGCCTTAGAAGGCATCTCAATTTTTATAGCCTGGAGGGATAGAATGGAGGTTTTGCTAGAGGATAATGACATGAAGGAATTTTTTGATCAAGAAATTCCTAAGCCAGCAACATCAGATGCACAGAATTTGGCCGAATGGAAGAAGTATGTGGCGAATGTGAGGTGGATAATACTTAAGGGAGTTCAAGACCACATTGTCTCGAATATACATGGAAAGGAAACTATGTATGCTATGTGGAAAGCATTGACAGACTTGTATTAGAACAGTAATGACCAAATGAAATTGGCACTATAGGACAAACTTTGAAAACTCAAAATGGAGAAAGGTGAGATGATTCCAAAATACTTGACCAAGTTCACTCAGTGTCATGATGAACTTGGAAGTGTTGGAATCATGGTTTCCGAGGATGATATGGTGATTCTTGCTCTTCTAGGACTCTCAAAGACTTGTCAAAGTTAACAAGACTCTGCAAATGGTTGGGAGAATTGTCATATTTGGAATGAATGTGGTCGGATTTGATGCAGGAGGAGATCAAGAGGAACGCCGGGGATGAGTCTTCAACAAAAACTGATGATGAAGAGAATTGTGCTTTAGTGATTAAGGCAAAGAACAAGAAAGGGAAATATTCTCATTCCAAATCGGATTCTTATCATGGAGGTAAGAAGAAAGACATGATGAAATTTAAGTGCTTTCATTGTCATGAGCTGAGCCATTCTGCTACAAATTTTTCATTGAATAAATCCAAGAAGAAGTCCTTAGGAGGAGCAGTGAGTGAGGCTTTGGCCTCTCAATTCGAATTGGAATTTTCCATCATTGCATGCATGGTGTCATCAATGATGGGAAGTGTATGGTACTTAGACGATGGAGCTTCATTCCACATGACTAGCAACAAAGAGTTATTCAGTAACCTAGAGGAGAAATATCTCCATATGCATATCGAGATGGGTGACGACGGGAAGTATAATGTTACTCGATTAGGCATGATTACCTTTTAGATGGAGAATGGTGCTCCACTCACCTTGAAGAATGTTATATATGTGCCCAGGCTAAAGAAGAACTTGGTATATGGTGTCATACTTAACGATAGAGGCTATGATGTGATCTTCTCGAAAGGAAAAGCATTCCTTCAACACATAGCCATGGGTCAAATAACAAAGAGAGGGATTCGAGTGAAGAATATTTATAAGATGGAGGTAGAGGAGTGTGTTTCTTTGAGCACAAAATCAGAAAGGGTACAGAGCCAAGACGTTGGTGATTTTTGGCATGGATGATTGGGCCACTTGCATCACGGGGCTTTGAAGATATTGCATCAAGGGGTGTACTTTGGGAAGATACACCAAGTCTTCCTTTCATGACAAAGACATTCAAGCAGAGGTTATTCTAGAGCAAGTCCATTTAGATGTGCATGGAACATTCTCAATAGCATCCATAGCCAAACACAGGTATTATGTTATATTTTTTGATGACTATTCTTGTAAATGCTAGATATTTTTAATGTAGAAAAAGGATCAAACCTTCACAAAGTTTTTTGATTTAAAGCATTGGTGGAGAAAGGGTCGGGAAAGAAGGTTAAAGCTCTACAAAGTAATAACATTGGTGAGTATTTCTCAAATGAGTTTAAGAAATTATGTGCAGCGGAAGGGATTAAATAGGATTTGACGGCACCACATAACCCTTAGTAGAATGGGGTGGCCAAGAGGAAGAATAGAATCACAATATGGGAAGAAAGGGAAATGTTGCATGATCAGGGCCTACCTCTACACTTGTGGGTTGAGGTATGCAACAAAACGGATTATGTTCAGAACTATAGCCCACATTAGATACTTGAGATGAAGACACCAGAGAAGGCTTATCCCGGTAAGAGGCCAAATGTTGGTCACTTTAGGATTTTTGGGTCATTGGCATATTTCCATGTGACCAAAGATGCATGGAAGAAGCTTGAGGTGACAAAGGAGTTGGGGATATTTGTGGGGTACACTGATACACCTCGCAATTATCGGGTGTACTTTCCAACCAGCAGGATGACAGTGGTTTGCAGGGATGTCAAATTCGATGAGGAGAAGCCCATGCAAGTTTCCCTTGAGAGGGAGCTTGAGATACATGCATATGAGGAGATTTTAGCTCCTAAGGTTGAGAAGCTTCAGATTTATGTGGAGAATCCACATGCAGAGGATCCGGGAGTGGAGACATCCACTTAGGTAGAGTCTTCCAGAGAGGGAAAAAAGTGCACCATAGAGGATGACAAATTGTTGTATTAGGCGTGGGAGAATGTGGGAGCACCCACTTCTCAGCGCATGCAAATGAGGTCACCTCAGAGGTACAATGGATACATTGCTCCTATGGGTTAATTTGTTATGACAGAGCCATATTCCTTTAAGTAAGTAGTGTAGCACCCAGTTTAGGTTGATTCCATGGTGGAGGAGTATGACTCCATAGTTTGTAATAGTGTTTGGGATGTGGTCCCGAGAGTGGAGGACAAGTCATTGGTGAGCTCATGTTGGCTTTACAAGGTAAAGAATGTTGTAGATGGTAGTGTGGAGAAGCATAAGGCTAGATTTGTGGCCCGTGGCTTTTCACATGTAGAGGGGATTGACTATGATGAGACATTTTCTCCTGTTGCAAGGTACTCGTCAATCAGATCTATATTGGCACTATCAATGAAAATAGGTTGGAAGATACATCAAATGGACGTAAAGACAACCTTCCTTAATGGCATGATTGAGGAAGAGGTGTACATAGAGCAGCCTGAAGGTTTTGAAACCTTTGATTGTGAGTTGCATGTGTGTCGACTCAAGAGAGCATTGTATGGGCTGAAACAAGCACCCCATATTTGGTACACTAGGATAGATAGCTACTTCACTAGGTTGGTCTCCATGAAGAGTGAAGAAGATGCGAACCTATACCACATAGTGGTGGAAGGAAAGTTGTTGATCATTGTACTTTATGTTGATGATATCATAATGACAAGTGATTATCAACTGATCAAGTCTTGCAAAGAGGACCTTGTAAGAGATTTTGAGATGAAGGACATGGGGCTCATGCATTACTTTCTTGGCATGGAGGTATGGTAGGGAGATGAGGAGTTTTTTGTGTCTCAAGGAAATTATGCCAACAAGATACTCATGATATTTTTCATGGAGAGAAGAAAAGCCATGGAGACTCCTGTAGCAAGTAACTGGAGGAAGGAGGATGTTACTTCAGGGGAAGTAGTGGAAGCTATTGTTTACAGGAACCTTATGGGTTCACTCAAGTAATTGATGAACACATGACCTGATATGTGCTATGGATTTAACCAACTTAGTCAAGCGATGTTTAGTTCTACCAAGATATATTGGAAGATGACAAAGCATGCGTTGAGATACCTCAAGGGACCTTCTCTTTATGGATTATGGTATAGATGGATAGAGGGAGTGAAGCTTCAAGGCTTCACTAGTGTAGATTGGGTAGGGAGTCCATCCAATAGAAAGAGCACATCAAGAGGGATCTTCAGTATTGGGTCAACAGCAGTTTCTTGGTACAACAAGAAACACAGATCAGTTGCACTTAGTTCGATAGAGGCATAGTACATAGCTATGAGTATGTTGTGCCATACAACAACCCCCCATTTCATATCATTACTATTCCAAAACTATAATGTTAAATGGGTCCCTTTTAATTTTTGTTTTAAATTGGTATCAATTTAAAGTTCTATTTCAAAAAGGCCCGAAAAAAAGAGAACATTATTAAAAGGCCTTTTCAATAAAACCAATCAAGAAACCCCAACATAAAATGATTTATCTTTATCATTGCGATAAAGCGATCGCAAGATCGCATATCGCAATGACAAAGAGAGCACAACTTAAGGGACATCTTGATTTCTGCTGATGCGAAATCGCTATCGAATATCGGCAAAGCATAAAGTAACACAATTAACACCCCTTGTTCCGATGCGATGCGAAATCGACAATCGACAATCGGCAATTGGCGATAAAACTTAAGTGCAAATAAGGTCCCCCTCGCCCCGATGTGATGCGATATCGCTATCGGCAATCGGCAACTCACCATGCCCACATCCTAAATGGCCTTACTCGCTACTCCTGACGCGATGCGATATCGCTATCGCCGATCGGGGATTCCAAATGAAACCAAAGCAATGACTTAGGATTTCCCCGACGCCCAATTGCGAAAAGGTTAAAAAGCGCAGTTTTCAAAGTAAAAATCATAAATCAATATCTTTTGAAAAGCCACTCATCCGCGTTCAACTGCCAAATCGCCCAAGACATGCTTCAAATAAATCATTCGGCCATTAACCGAAGCGACTGGTATTAATGAGATTGACAGGCCTTAACAGCCATTTAATGAAAACAGCAAGCTTGCGATCTATTCACAGATTTGATCCGAAAGCCGTCTTAAGTCAATCAATCACTATGAATGCATCAAGATATATATACCTCAGTCTATTCAATTCATGTTATTGTTGCCTGTGTTACGCCTATCTTTCGCTCTGTGCAGGATTCTTCCATAGAGACAGAATTGAGTGGAATGGGAAAGAAGTCCAAAAAGACTACAATGCCTACTGCTTCGCCAGCCGCAGGGCAAGCTGTTATTGATTCAAGTGGTAAGAAGAAAGGGCTTATATCAGATACGACATGCTTGGGACTTACCAGGGCCACTTGGAAAGGAACATATAATTTGATTAAAGCCAAAGAGCCAAAGGTGACCGGGATAGAAGTCTCATGCGATAGTACCAGCAAATCTGAGGCCAATCTAAGAGACTTGGCCAACTCCTTTCTGCACAGAATAGCGGCCCGGGAGAAAATTCTCCCATATACGGATGTGGTAAGATGGGCAATCCAAGAGATCCCAATTACCAATAGAGTGTTTACCACTGGAGATGGGAGGATTTTCGGTTCTTTTCGAGCCGCAGATCTAAGGAAAATGAACCACCTACCGACAGAAGAGAAAAAATATAATATGGCATTTCTAGAGAAATTTCGAGTAGAGAACGAGACCGAGTCCGAACCAATTCGAGGCTGGAGACAAAATCCAGCAAAGCACAAGCATGAATCCTCGGGTAAGTACTCAGTCGACTCCCTATGTTCTCCTTACTGCTATGCTGGAATTATGTTGTGTAGGCTATGGGGATTGCATGACTCTGCCAATTATACCATAGAAATGTTCCCCTTAATGGAGGCGGCATGTAGTGGCGAGATTATGGATTGGGCGGATATATTATCCGACAAGTTAGCCAAGGCCATTCTCGATTTCAGGTTTAACTCTCGCATCACAGAGAGGTTCATTCCGCCATTTTATTAGAGCGCCTATGTGTTGGATGTGTTATGTTTTAATTCTGAGTTTCCTGTGCTCAGATGGAGGTGGACGTTGCAAGACCCCACACCCATTCATATATATCATCAAAAGTTGTGGAAGACCAACTATAAGCACCACCTTTATCAAATCTGCAACGATTTCATGTTGCCAATTTATTATTCCATTTTTGATAAGCCTGCCCCAAAGATTTCTGAACAAGCAGAGGTAGATTTGACCGCAGTAGCAAGTTGGTTTGGAGAAGAGAAGTTTACCTACATTAGAGTTTTTGGCAGTCAGGCCAGGCCCCATGTGCTCCCACTTTACATCCCTGATAAGTTACTTGCCAGGGAAGTAGCTTATCAAATCAATGCTGATGGGGTTACTCAGACCCTGAAGAAAGCGAAAAAGCATGTTTGGCCCTCTTTTCCCTTACGAATTGGAATTTATACCCTGCATGATATCAAACATGCAGAGAAGGAAGATGGGAAGATAAATTTGCTCACTCTAGCTACTCTGCCAATCAGGCAGTATGATCCAAGGAAAATCGCTTACAATGCGCTCGACCAGGCCAAATTAGCCAAGGTCGAGCACAAAGAAGACAGATTCTAGGATTTGTTTCCATCGGCCAATCGTTGTATCAAGTTAAGTCGCTTGCTAGAAATGTATACAACGATGAAGGACTAGCTGAATTTAACAGAATTAGAGAACAGAGGTTGCAAACTCTGCATCTAGACCTGTTAGCGACTGTTCCGACGAAGAAAAAATCAAGCGAGCCTGAGCAGCGAAGTAATACGCCACCTCCTACTACATTAAAGCAGCAGGAGGAAGTGCATAATCAGAGGCAGGAAGAAACCCAGGAAAATGTGCAGCGACAGGAAGAAACCCAGGCGAAAGCCCAAGAAGAGAGAAGCTCTAAAATTAATGATGATACACTAGTTAATCCGAATTTGCTCCAGCAATGGCAGCAATTCAATTCAATGATCGGCAACCTAGAGTGCTCGAGAAATGATGAGGTTTCTAAAGAAGGCGACACACAGGAAGCGACATCGAAACTGGTTTCGGGCGAAACTAGCGACCTACCCAAATCAAAAGAAACAGAAATAATTCCTAAAGATCCATTGGGCGAAATCATTTTGAAAATTGAAGAGATTCCCCCTTTGAATGTATTTTATAGCCCTAAGCATAAAGCTGTTGTAAAGCGACATAGGAAAAGGAGAAGGGCTGATCAACCTTCTCTATTCCCTGAATTAACAGTGACGGGCAATGTTGTGTGGAAAGAGGAATTCGACCCCTCCGATGACTTAACCAAGCTATCGCAATACGCTGGAGCATATTCGGCGGCGACCATTGATAAAGCATCGGAGGTGAGCAGTTTATTGAAAGCAAAGGATCAAGACATCTCTTCGCTACAGGAAAAATTATCAGAAGTTCAGCAGAAAGAAGAACAGGCAGAGCAGGAATTGCTAGTATAGCAGCAGAGCAATCATCAGTTGACTAAGAAATTACAAGAGGAGAAACAAAGGATTGACAAGGGCACAATCCAAAGACAAAAGGAACTATCGGCAGCATTGGAGAAATTAAGAATATCAACTGAAGGAACAATAAAAGCTAAAGACGAGCAGATTGCTCAATTGTCAACTCAAATTGAGCAAATGAAAAAGCTCCCTCAGGTAGATGAATTCAAAGTAGAAGCGCTTCAATTAAATAAGGCATTGATCAATCAAGTTAAGCTCCTATGTCAGAAAATTACACAGGAAGAACCATTGTGCGAGTTAGTAGCATCCATAAGCGAAAAGGTAGAAAAGGCAAGGACCGATTTGGATCAGGCCGAAGAAACACTGACAAGTTTTATAGAATGGCAAGATTCCGATCAAGGTCAGGCGACTAATCTACCGAGAATTCTGGAATCGCACAAAGAAATCTTATTCACAGAATGGAAATCACAACTAATGAAGGGAGAAAGAGCGATTTTCAGATGCAAAGCAACCACTGGAAATTTGGTTGAATTAGTAAGTATTACACTTTATTTGTCTAATATGATTTCCCAATGTACTCCAGGTCAATTAACAGCGATAAAGATGTTGGAGCATTCATGCTACCCGGAGCTGGAGAAAAATGGAAGATTATTTGCGGGAATCAACAGTTTAACATGGGATTCTTATTGGTTCTTCTTAGTGAAGCCATACAGCCAAAGAGCCACATTAAAATGCCTCACAGATGTTGTCAGGTATATCATACCCGACATTCAGGATGCCACCTTTGCTGCCCAATTCAGCTTGTGCCTCAACAGACCGCCAGAAGTGGAGCCGATGCTTGCGATAAGCCAACTTAGGTTTAAAGGCAAACAACCTGAGTCATGATTCACATCGCCGAGTGCTAGATCGCCCCAAGAAGATAGATCGCATTTACTGATGCCAATTTAGTAGGATTTTGTTTTACAGATTTTTGTTTAGCTTAGTAGTATTTATAGACCCTTTCATGCATTTAGAAAGGGTCGTAAAGTTTTGTATATGACTTAAACCCTGAAGTTGCACTATTGTACATTAGGGATATTCTTTTATGAAACTGGACCAATTAGTCTGAATTTAATGAGAAAGGTTTTTATGTAAATGTGCACTACTATCTTTGTTTAAAAACATTTCTGTGTTGAAGAAGGAATTTTGAATAACGATTGATATTTGGGATTGATCGGCAACTCACATGGTACTATTATCTGCGTTTGTACTCATTCCTGTTATATGAATTGTTGTTTAAATCGCTCTTGCTATTATCGCTTATATATATATATATATATGTGTTTTTCACAGCATTCCTTATGCATTCCACTATTGGTTGTTTATCGCACGCTTCCCTTTCAAATGTATATATGTATCGATGATATAAACAGTGAATGTAGTAATTTGTATTTATCGCTTCACTGTGACTATTCATGTGAAGCAATCTTTGAATGATTGAACATCTTTTATTTATTTTACAGAGTCATCTATATTCCTGATAAATAGATAAAGATTATTTAACACTGCATTCCGAATGAATAAGTTGTTCCCGGGATTAGTATTAGTTTCCCTATTTTTGTCAATAGAATAAGCGAGTCACCTATCACTTAAGAAATCTATTCATCACCCATCCATCCCTTTTATTTCATTATCGGGAAACTGGTCCCGTTATCTCTAGTCGGAGCCACCATTCCAAACGGAAAAGGAGCTATACCAAGGTCCGGACCGGGTGGTTATCCCCCAATGTTGTGGCAGCGATTTCCGAGGCCTCAACACAACCATACATCCTACAGGCATCTGAACCGAAGTGTGGACCGTGGGTCCAGATTGAGGTAAAGATGTCTGAGGGGTAGATTTTGGGAGGGTAGAAACTGGAGCTGTCAATACTCCAGAAGAAGGTGGGGTAGATGGAATAGATGTTGCAGTAGTCGCAGCAGAAGTTTGAGGCAGAGTACGAGGTGTGCTAGGCCCAGACTGAGAAACTACCGAAGGTGCAAAAGTTTGAACAGTAGGCTGGACAGGTTGCTGGGATGAACTACAAACCAAGGGTTGTCCAGTTTGAGATGACAACTGTGCATTTGGTTGCAATACCTATAGGGATTGAGATGGATCCCACACTAAATTCATTCCAGAGTATGGACCCATAATAGGTTGAGGATATTGAGGACCATAACCGGGTTGAGGGTAGGGTTGATAATATGATGAACCTGAAGGTGGTTGGTAACCTTGAGCTGAGTACTAACCTTGGGGTTGATAGCCCTGAGGCACGTACTGATACTGGGGTTGACCTTGAGGTATGTACTGATATTGAGGTTGATTTTGAGGTGCATATTGATACTGAGGTTGACCCTGAGGTACATATTGATATTGAGGTTGACCCTGAGGTACATATTGAGTCTGGGGTTGACCTTGAGGAAAGTACTGTCCCGTAGGTATGTACTGTCCTTGAGGCTGTCCCCCAGGTGAAAAATGAGTACCTTGAGGTTTCCCCCCAGGTATATACTAGGTACCTTGGGGTTGCCCCCGAGGCACATACTGGGTACCTTGAGGTTGCCCCCTAGGCGGAGACTGGCCACCTTGTGGCTGAGGATTAGGAATGGAACCTGACATCATGAGAATATCCTCTACACTCAACGGTTTAGTACCACTACTTCCAGTTAATAACTTCTGTTCGATAGGTTGAGGAGATGCTCCCGAAAAAGTACCAGAGATGGACTGATAACCAACGGGGATAGAAGGACCACCGTACAAATAGGCTTCCGGAGATTGGGAAAACATGCATGACTGAGTAGACATATTCAACAAAGGATAGTAATGTCTAGTTGCTGCATGATAAAAAATACAAGGTGGTGAAAAATTTAGTCCTGGGTTTTCCAAAAGATTATTCAATCAACGATACGAAGCACTGCTCCTAGGAGGACTGTAAAAGACTGATTCACGCTCCCTAAGGTCTAAGATAGGTCGATCTTCTGGAAAATGAAAACTTTCTCCGTTGTACGGAATAGCAAGTTCTTCAATAGCTATAAGTCCAGAAGGAAGATCTTAGGTAATTATCATTTCTACCCTAGGTGAACTAGGACCACTAGAAGCTGGAGAAACAAACTCTGATATGGGAGTAGCAGAAATTTCAGATTCGGGTTCAGATATTTCCGGTTCTTCACCTATATCACTAGTAGATGTAACACTACTAGTAACCTCTGAAATTACTAATGGTTGAGAATCAGAATGTACTCTCAAAGAATATCCTCCTTCTTGAAGTGACCCACCTCTACTGTCACTAGGAGTTACGACGACTTTCAAGCCTTCAATCTGGCTTGGTACGTCCTCGAGAGGTTTGCCCCGAAGTCTACGGGAATTCCTTAGTAACTCATCCACATTTACAAACTCAGGAGATTGGCCCCGAAGTCTACAGGATTGACTTGGTAATTTAGCCACAGTTAAAGACTTTTAACTACTTCACATGCCAACAAAGTAAAATCTCAATGAAAACCACCTAAAGCCTCTAAAGAATCAAACAAATTGAATCACACGCCTAAAGAATCTAGGAGATCAATCACACACAAACAGTAACTTTCCGGACCGAAAACACTAGTTGGTGATGAAATCCAACATCGCAGAGTTCGATACAGAAATAGCAGTTGGAATAGTTAACCTGAAAACCTACTTAATGAATAGACTGGCACAAGTTTCTCCAGTTAACCGTCTCGAGTGAAGAGAACCCCCCAGAAAATCCAAGTGAGTCTAGACGACGTCTGCTCCAGCTACAGTGGGATCTTCCTACCACCGTCACCTTAGGAAGAATCCTATAGAATATGGTCACTATGGTTACCAACAGAAACAAATATACCTGGGGAAACATTCTACGATCCGATACGCACGCAAGGGCAGAGTAGCAAGCTTAATCCCCTTGAAAGCTCCTTGACATAAACCAAGGTTTACGAACAAGTGACCCCAGGATCCTCGACAATGGTTAATCCAAGGTTTACCATTTGTAATACGTGAATATCTGGCATCGTTCCCAATGAGGAAGGATTGATTCCCACACTGCTTCGGACATGATCTCGTGCTTCTCGTTTAAGAGGAGATTTCCTAGAGCATAAATGCAACAATTGGATTTCTCTCCTACCGCAAGATACAGCTACTTGTTTGTTTTACTATCTTGGAGAGTTAAGTACTCCCTATTCCAAGACACTAGCCTAAGCTAAGTTCATGTAATAGAGCCCTAGAAATAGAAAGATTTCTAGATTAATTTTACTTTAAGCGTTATTTTTATTGGTTTTTGATTAAGTCAAGAGGTGCGGAGATGAAACTCGTCGTGTGAAGACTCGATTTGAAATCACTAAAAAGATGCACTTAAGATGATTAAACAATCTTTTCTCTTCAATGAACTTCTAGCTAGGAAAGAGTTTGAGAATGAAAATACGTGTAAACACAAATCTTTCTTAACAAACAAATTTAAAGAAGAGTTTTCATTCCAATACACTCAAAACGAGACAACTAGTTATTTGCACAAAAATTTGCTTTTTCATTCAAACGCACAAATGCTACCAAAACAAACTTTTTTCAAAAGATATTTTTGTATTTCTATAAAAACACTTAAAACTATGATTAAAGCAAATCTTAAGAAAACTAACGAAAATTTTAAGAAAACTATGAAAGAAAATCTTAAGACCTACAAACTATAAAAACTATTTGAAGTAAAAGCTTACAAAATATTTTTGTCTTTTCGAGGATGTTTTACTTGGAAATAAGCAAACCAAGGACTAATTTGTCCAGAATCACAAATCAGTGAAAAACAAGCAATCTTTTTCTCTTTTTGTAAAAATGAAATCCAAAATTTTAACACAAGCTTTTCGAAATTTTGGAAAGAGAAAACTCAAGATGGTTTCCTCAACAAGGTTTGATTTTAAAAATGGTCACACTCAAAATAAGGCAATAAAAGCCAAGGTAATCTGAGGCTTCTATGCTTCTAAGCTCTCAGCTACTACACGACCGAAATGAAAATCAAAACCAACAACCAGAACTTCTAGGAATTTCACCTAAAACCCTAACACGAATGAAATTAAACCAAGGAAAACTTTAAACAAGTCACATGCAGGTATGGGCAGAGGATAACAATACCTAAACCAAAATAGAACTAATTAAAAGAGGAAAAATCAAGTTTTTCAAATATTTAGCACGGTCCGCAGGCTCAGAGTTTGCACAGGTGCGTTCCCGCTCTGTGTGCAAAGTAAAAGTGCGTAGAGGTACGCACTGTGATACAAGCACAGGCTGCGGACTTCTCCTGAAGTTATCAAAAGCCAAAACAAACCTAGATCCACTAAATCCACCCAATTCCACACACAACAAGTCAAAAAAAGAAACAAAAAGGCAAGTTTCTGAGGTCAAAGTGAAAACAAGGAAAACGATCAAGTCCCCAGTGGAGTCGCCATTTTGTCACGCGGAATGAGTCGAGGTTACGGACAAGATCGACCTGCCTAGTATCTACTAATATCTAGTGACAAGCAAGCCAATCAAAAACTATCTTTCTCTAAATATGAAAGTAAAACAAAGGCAAGCAAGTGTTTTAGGCCTACCATGGGTGTAATGCAAGTTTGCGGAAGCCTCGCTCCCTCGCTCCAAATGAGCTTCCTTGAATTGTATTCTACAAAAACAAACAAGCAAACAATTAAATAGCACCTGAAAAGCCAATATTATAAAGCATATTCATCATAATGATCAAGGAGATTATTAAACAAACCACATAAGACAATTGGTTGAGAACAATGAATTTGATTGTATTAATTCAAATGAAGAAGAACTTTACAACCTGTGCCTTGATGCTGTACAAGCTCCTCCCAGGGTCTGACCAGAAGTCTCCTCTACTTTGACAAGTTTCACTCACTTCCCAATGAAACCAAAAGGTATGTGATCTCTCCTCTCAAGTTTAACTAGGAAGTCCCAATTCCATCAGCATTTACCCTCAAAATGTTCAACTTCTAACCTCTCTAGCAACTGACCAAATGCCTTAATTTATAGTGCAATGGAGGGAAGTTACTAGGTCCTCCTTCAAAGGGATAAAGTCCTCCTTCAAAGGTATAGCTTCTCCTATCAAGGGATTAGCTCCTTCTCTTTTAGGATGCATGAACCACTTTGGAGCGAACAATCCACGTCAAAATCCTTGTAGAAACATCTAGATTTAACCCAAAAGTGAGTTTTTAGGATAAACTTGCACCTTTTTGACTTTCACAAGGGTACGGACCCACCCCTTTACAGACAGAGCGTGCAGATACGCAGGTATTGTGAACAAAGGGTGCGGGTCCGCAGGTAAAAGTAGGAGAAAGTACAGAACCAGAGTAATATTGATTTTCAAAGTCTTTCTCTCTTTTGCAAAGCTTGACATGAAGAGCTAAGGTCTGAGACTTGCTTAGGAGGCTACTATAGGTGATGATAGACCCATACTGACTGCAAATAATCATGGTGACGATATTTTTGTATAACAATGCTATGAAAACTGCTTGGATAAATAAATGCTGGTCGCAAGACTGTGTTGGACTGCTATTGTAATATGGTTGAAATCTGTCACCAAGGGAGCAATGTAACAAGGGACTGTTAGGGAGGGAAAATATGAAGGGATTAGGAGTATTAGGACAGATTTTTTTTAGGGAAATGTAGGAGGGTTCGGGAACTTTGCATAGGGTGGGGTTTGGGGTTTTACATTGGGTAATGGGTGAAAGGGAATTTGGGATAAGGTTTTAGTATTTTTAGGGGATAGGGAACAATGACATTCAAAGGGATATGTTATAAGGAAAAAGGGAATGAAGGAAAAAGGGACTAATGGGATGGAGGGGGAAACTTGATATCAAAATGATGAATTTGCAACCCTTAACAGCAGTTGACATAAGGATTTTAGAGGTACGGCTTGGAAATTTTGTTTCAAACATTTGGAACCATAAACCACCATCACATAACACACAAAAATGGATGAACCACCGAGATGTCAGCCCTAACTAGCAAGTCCAAGCAATTAAATGGTGATTTGGAGGAATTTATGGCTTTTTTGGGGTGTTAGACTGTATGCACCGCACCTCCTGTTCTATGTGTCGCGCACTACCGATGCGCCACACCCATTCAAAATTGCACTGGAGGATTGCACCCAATGCGCCGTGCTTTCCTAGTGTGCCGCGTCACCTACTATATGCGCCGCGACTGTCAAGACACCTCCAACTTTACCCAAAACATGCGATGGCTCACCCAATTACCTTGAACAGTTTCCTCTTCACTCTTGGCATTTAAAATGCACTTGATCCTTACGAGAAAAACTTTATAAAGACACAAAGACATCGTTTTATTTTTGTTTCTTCAAAACCCACTTCTGCAATTTTTTGTTTTGGCACTTTTTCCACAATTTAATGCAACTCTGTATTTCACATTTCCTTTTTGAATAGTTGATAATTTTTTGCAGGGGTAGCTGACATGGAATTTGACAAAGGCGACCAGGGCTACGCCGGAAGAATTAAATAGCTGAAGAACATTTGAAAATATTATAAAAACACAAAATGTTGGCTTTTCT
This sequence comes from Pinus taeda, assembly GCA_000404065.3. Taxonomy (NCBI): domain Eukaryota; kingdom Viridiplantae; phylum Streptophyta; class Pinopsida; order Pinales; family Pinaceae; genus Pinus; species Pinus taeda. Next base: position 161,183 of record APFE031725505.1, on the reverse strand, counting down.
TCAAAACATAGTTTTGAAGAACAGTCGTAATCCATCAATGTGACAATGAAATATGCAAAGCAAACTTGGACATGTTGACGACTCAATTTGTGAAACCCTAGATCTGTGATTAACATGACTCTTTGCTTATTAAAAGATGACACATTGACTGTCATGGACTCTGTTTTGATGAAAATACCTAAGCCAACAGGTACAAGATATGAGGGGAATTAAAAATAAGGTCCTTTCATCAGGTTATGGCATGCTCCTAAATGGAATGTAGGTGAATGAGCAAAATGGGACACCTAAAAGGAAATGCAAGAAAAAGTTTTGATCTCTGACGAAGGGCTGAACATACCAACTCTAAGACATCCTAAGAAGCCAAATTATAGAAGCTAACCTGAATGCCAACCACATGTTCCCTGGGTAATTAGAAACCAATGAAGAATTGGGGTTGTGGAACATGACATAGCCCCAAAGTCTGTATGAAACTAAGTAAGGCTCCATGTCCTATGTCAAAAAACTAATATTCATTAGCAAGGGGTATACCAAAATTAGATCATAATGTTTACAAGGAACATTAAGAAAAATAAGGATGGGTCCTTAAATGCTATTGTTGCATCTCAATGTAGTTGAAGCATGCAAATGAGGAAACCCCAAATCTATTGGAATGAAAGAGTACATTCCAATGGCCATAGTACGGTTGTAGAGAAGGATGCCCACTTCAAGTGACGATTACATACTATAAACATGATTTTATGAAGAGAGATGCAACCATTACTCTCCTTGCATGTGGGATAGAGAGGTGGAGCCATAAATCTATCAGGCAATAAGCTCACAAGAAGAGAGGACTTTCCAATTTGATTTTTTTTTTGGTGATAAAATGTCAAAGGTTGTGGAAATTATGTGGAATCCATGTCAATTCCATGTAGGTTACTCACTGGTTGTAATTGAGGGTCCCCCTTTCACAGTTAATTATACCTTATAGATCGAGTTGAATTATGACAATGCACCTGATTGTTGCATAATTGGAGGGCATTCCAGTAGTTCCCAATCTATGATCGTTTGGCAAGGTTAGGAAGGTTTTGTTCCAATTTGGTGAAGGATTGACCTCTAGAATGATGAACTGGGAAAAAATTCAAAGAAAATGACATTGGTAATGTCATGGATAGGCTAAATTGGGTGGCATTGAATGTAAGTGAACACTTTTGTTCACTAGATCCTATGACTCAACCACTTTCAAATCAACACGACCTTGTAAATAACTTGACAAGACTTTGTATCCATGGGCTGAACTTTCATAAATCAATGAGGAGAAAAAGAACCTATTCCCTTAGGGACTCGAAGCTTACAATTCATGTTGTTGCTCACATCAACAGGGAGAAAGGACACAGTAGAGCGTCATAATTGTACGATACTAAAAGGAGAGAAAAAATCACAATGTCGAGAGGCGAATAATGATTAGTACTTTAGAGGATTTTCAAGGTATAAAAATGTGCCTCCTAAAGAAAATAATAAAAAAAATATTAAAAATTATAAAATAAGAGTAAGGAAAAGAAAAAAGACTATTTTTTTTTTATATTTTCGACTTATATCCTTATAGTCTTACTTAAATTTCAAGTGTGGGCACTTCTTGAGCACATAATTTATTTACGTATCCATTATATTGTAAATTTGGTAGCTCACAAATAAATTCCCTCCTTTGGACAATCTTACTCATCATGAAAGACCCCTCCTAGCCCTTGGAAGGATTTAATTTGGTTAAGGAAAAATGTATTTTTAATATGGAAACCCATATGTGCATGAAAGGGCAAGTCAAACCTAATGAGAAATTGGACACCCTTGGAATCCTATAAATACAAGTCAAGTGAAACTCATTCAAAGATGATCATCAAACATCTTCTTCTTCTCCCTTATTTGGAATGCATCACATAGGTTTGAGGTTCTTTCACGGAATTCGTTCATACATGTTTGAAATTACAGGGTATGAGATCACATGTGTGAAGTATGGTTTTTGGTTTGTAGCCACATGGTTGGAAAATGGAAATTTTGGTTTGAAGCACTTGCCTACAGTATGCTCCTTGTGGCTGGAGCATTCTGGCCACACTGATGATCACTAGCCCCTTGCGACTGTCACCTGAGGTTTTCATAATAGTTAACCATAGACTAGAAAACTATGATATGAAGCATATATGTCTATTGGGATCATCTCTCAGATATTATTTGGTTGGTTTTACTAGATAATCTTGTGATTGTTGAATTGGAATATTGTACTCTCTCTTTACTGAACATTTTAGGACAATCTAATAAGAAGAATAATTTTAAAGGGTTTCCCCCTTGTGGGGTTTTTGCTTGGCCTCTGACCAAATCATGGTGTCTCTATTTGTGCATTCTTTTCTTCTAATGTTCTTTTTACTATTCTATTAGATAGTAGATGTTATTGTTCTTTCTACATAATTGTTACTAATGTAATGATGATATGGGTCAAATGCAATGTAAATGGTGAAAAGTTCGTTAATGCAATTACCTAAAGAAAATAAAAATACTTCCATAAGAAATATTAAGATGGTATCAGAGCTGGGATGAAGAAAAGTCAGTAAAGATTACCCCTTTGAAGACACTACTGATGGAAGGAAGGGAAGATGGTAGAGACCTAAAGGAATTCTAGGAATTGAAGGAAACCCTAGGCAATTTCATTATTAGGGTTTGATGGATAACATGAGGTTAGAGTTTGGAAAAAACCCTTGGAGTATGACACAGGCTTGAGTTATATAGTCTCGAAAACCTAGCATGATGAGCGAGAAGTTATAGATTTAGTGTAACCCTAGATGGGATAATATCAATTGGGCCTAATTGTTGATGAAGACGATTGGAAATATTGAAGGCAACATTATATATGAATAATGAAATGTAACAAATATTGAAGGCTAGTTGAAGAGGGAGTTTTACACCTCTCGTTAAAGATGAGTACCTTTTTTTATTTATTTCTTCAAGACACTATTCTTGTTTAAATTTATTGTTTTGATTCTTCCTGCGTGAATCTTTGAGTATTTTAATACTTCTAACCTCTACATGAGATGTGATAAACAAATCCTTCTTTGGGATCATCCAAGGTGCCTTTGAGGCAAATTAATTACATATCATTTAATTGTCAACCCGAGGGTTTCATAAAACTTGCGAAGCATGCATGCACTGTATATGCTAGAAATTAACTTTCACTTTAGATTAATTTAACTATGAACCCAAATAACAAAAAATAAAATTCACCTATTCTAATTCAAAAATAAATTCAAAATAAATTATAGTACAATTATAGTACAATGCGTGGAATTGAAATCTTAATATATCACACTTGTAGGAATTAAAATTGCATGAAATGAAATCTACTCTAAGGGATGATGTGTGCATTATCAAAAAAGGATCCTATGAAATAAATAATAAAAATCACATGACATGAAATGAAAGAAAAACAATCATTCTTAACCTCTCAGATAGGAAAAGATATGAAAGAAAATAAAAACAATTACTCTTAGCCTCTAAATATGGAAGAAAATAAAAAAATCACTCTTAACCTCTAGATATGAAAGTAAATAAAAGCAATCGCTCTTAATTTCTATTTTTTGAAAGAAAATAAAAACAATCACCTGTAACCTCTCACATAGGAAAGTATATGAAAGAAATTAATCTTAATCTATGAAAGAAATAAATATTAATCTATGAAAAACAATAAATCTTAATCTATGAAATACAATAAATCTCACACTTTGCAGGTGGCCAATCCAAAAGCACGAGAGATGGAAAGTTCAGAGGCTCCCATGCAAGGTAGAAAGATATGAATATGACTCATGAGCATGGTGCTAGATCTAAATTCCATTCATAAGTAATCTTAACTTGGACACCCAGGTATCTCAAAATTAACATGCTTTTGAAAGGAGGAGGCTCTCTTATTTAGACAAAAACATAAGAAGCTACCTCATTAATGGAGGTCCATTATTCGGTCCCTATATCCCTAGAAAATCTCATAGAGTGACAACTAAAATAGGTAATGATGAGACACATATAGAATTACAACTTAAATAGGTAATGATGAGACACATATAGAGTTACAACTCAAATAGGTAATGATGAGACACATATCCTCTTTGACCTTTATCCAAATATTCTTTGATATCTTGAAGGCAATTAGAGTTTGAGCCTTTCAGGCAACATAAGGGTGCCTTGGAAGCTTCCAAATGACCTACACATGTCATGAAACTCAAGCCACTTTTAAGTGTTAGCAAGTATATGTCAATTAGCTTTTGGAAAAAGCAAAGGTAATCCCATGTAATCATGAAAATGGAGGCTAATGAAAGATTATATGGCTATGAGGTTGCGACATGTGAGTGAAATGGTGGTGATAAAGGTGAAAGTGGATGATATTTTTAAGACTTTTCAGAGATTCTACAGGTGCAAGAAAATAAAAATAGTGCATAAAGAGAAGAGCTAGTGCTAGAAAAAGAAGAGCTACTTGATAGAAGTTTTTTCAAAGTTGAAAAAGTTGCATGAAATCTGAAAATTGCAATATGCATCTGCTACAACTGCCAAAGAAAAATAAGTGCTACAAATTAGGTATCCAAATATTATAAGGTATTTATAGTATATTGTTTCAATGTTATGATTTAGCTGCAAGATTGGATGGAAAGTTAATCCCTCAGGTATGACAAGAATATCACCTTCATAAATGACTCATGCATGTTAGTCACATACATGTGAAAGTAAGTTTGATGCAGTTGATATTTAACAAGTGTCTTACATTTTATTAGACATGGTGGATTTCTTGATTTTATAAAGAGGGATAGAAGCATTGATTTTGATATATGGTAATTTGATACTATCGTCAATACTTGCAATAAGCATGGTAACCAAGATCATAATAATTTGGAAGTAAGATTGATAAGTAGGATCTTGTAACTATATTATTGTTGAACTTGATAAGGTTTTGATAAGCTGTAACTGCTATGATAACTTAACCACATAGTAAATTTTATAATGTGTCAAAGATGGATGGCCTAACTTGACGATGTTAGAAGTTTGAAGAAAAGTGGTTGAGTAATGTGATGAGGAAGTGATTGTGATCCTTGAAGTGTGAAGATACACTTTCTAGCTACCCTAATTATATGACACTAACCCCTGATGAATACTGATGGCATGTTCATATATCACAATGAAGTGACTCATGATGACTAGTCATGACTATGATGTGTATATGTATGAGAACCTGATATAATTTGACTCCGTAATCTGGTAATTTCATTGATGCGTGAAAGTATGATGATAGATAAGTTGATGTCTTGATTGATGATGAGTGAAAACGGTTCTCATTCAGAGGGAGCGAATCTCCATAAGATCCCAACACCTATTATTATTTGCGATGAATGATTGCAGAATAAAGAAAGGCTTCTGGACATGAATAGATGATCATCTAATACTGTTGAAGGAAGATACCATAGTGATTTCATGATACATTACAGGATGCTAAGAGATATGTTCCCTCCAAAATAACCTTTAGAGAAAGTAAGAAGCCATGCCAGTATCAAGGACACATTGTAGCCATGAGTACAATAATTCAAGTTGAAGAAGATGTGAAAGAACAAGTTTGGAAGGATGCCATGGCCAAACAATATGAATCAATAATCAAGAATGATGTATGGGATGTCATTCCAAGATGTAAAGGAAAGTCTGTCATGACTTGTAAACGGCTATACAAGATCAAACATGGAGTCGATGGAAAAATTGAAAAGTACAACACAAGGTTCATGGCTAGAGGATTGTTCGAGAAACAGGGAGAATATTATGATGACATATTTTCACCTATTTCCCAAAACACCACCATTAGATAAATTATTTCCCTTTCTATTAGTCAAGAATGGACCCTTCACTAGATGGATGTAAATACATCATTTCTTCATGGAATGCTACAATAATAAGTGTATGTCAAGAAACCTCATGGATTTGAAGTATAAGACAAGAATACTCATGTTTGCAGATTGAAGAAGGCATTATACAGTTTGAAACAAGCCCGAGAGCTTGTTATGTACAATTTGAAACAAACCCGGTGCTTGCTATGTACAACTCAAGTAGGTAACGATGACACACATATTCTCTTTGACCTTTATCCAAATATTCTTTGATATCTTGAAGGCAATTAGAGTTTGAGCATTTCAGGCAACATAAGGGTGCCTTGGAAGCTTCCAAATGACCTACACATGTCATGAAACTCAAGCCACTTTTAAGTGTTAGCAAGTATATGTCAATTAGCTTTTGGAAAAAGAAAAGGTAATCCCATGTAATCATGAAAATGGAGGCTAATGAAAGATTATATGGCTATGAGGTTGCGACATGTGAGTGAAATGGTGGTGATAAAGGTGAAATTGGATGATATTTTTAAGACATTTCAGAGATTCTACAGGTGCAAGAAAATAAAAATAGTGCATAAAGAGAAGAGCTAGTGCTAGAAAAAGAAGAGGTACTTGATAAAATATTTTGCAAAGTTGAAAAAGTAGCATGAAATCTGAAAATTAGTATATGCAATTGCTACAACTACAAACGAAAAATAAGTGCTACAAATTAGGTATCCAAATATTATAAGGCATTTATAGTATATTGTTTCAATGTTATGGTTTAGCTGCAAGATTGGATGGAAAGTTAATCCCTGAGGTATGAAAAGAATATCACCTTCATAAATGACTCATGCATGTAAGTCACATACATATGAAATTAAGTTTGATGCACTTGATATTTAACAAGTGTCTTACATTTTATTAGACATGGTGGATTTCTTGATTTTATAAAGAGGGATAGAAGCATTGATTTTGATATATGGTAACTTGATACTATTGTCAATACTTACAATAAGCATGGTAACTAGATCATAATAATTTGGATGTAAGAATGATAAGTAGTAGCTTGTAACTATGTTATTGTTGAACTTGATAAGGTTTTGATAAGCTGTAACTGCTATGATAACTTAACCACATAGTAAATTTTATAATGTGACAAAGATGGATGCCCTAACTTGACGATGTTAGAGTTTTGAAGAAAAGTGGTTGAGTAATGTGATGAGGAAGTGATTATGATCCTTGAAGTATGAAGATACACTTTCTAGCTACCCTAATTATATGACACTAACCCCTGATGAATATTTGATGGCATGTTCGTATATCACAATGAAGTGACTCATGATGACTAGTCATGACTATGATGTATATATGTCTGAGACCCTGATATAGATTGACTTCGTAATCTGGTAATTTCATTGATGCATGAAAGTATGATGATAGATATGTTGATGCATTGATTGATGATGATTGAAAAGGGTACTCATTCAGAGGGAGAGAATCTCCATAAGATCCCAACAACTATTATTATTATTACTTGTGAAGTTATATGGAAAATAATTTCAAGAAGTTATATGGAGATGCTGTTGGACCCAACTTGGGTAACCCTTCTAAGTATCATCTTGATTGGTGCATTGATGTTCCTTGTGAACACCCATTTAGATATATGCTTTCTAATGAAAATTTTGAGTTAATCCATGACCAAGCCCCTTTATGCACATTGGGTTGTTGCCAAACACATTTTGAGTTATTTTCATGGGACAATCCATCTTGGTTTGAGATAGACTTTCAAATATGTGAGACTACATGGATATGTTGATGATGACTAGGATGGAAACATTATTGATGGGAAAACACATTTGGGCACTACTTTAGCTTGGGATCTACGATGATATCTTGGATGAGAAAGAAATAGAAGTCCAAAATGATATATTGCGATAACAAGAGTGGGATCCCATTGGAAAATAATCTCGTATCTAGCTGGTATTAAGATAATGTTATTGTATGAGACAAGAGTAGGTTTGTGGTTGATGCTTCCGTGAGAGGTGGAAAGGATGAATATTGTATCCTTTTATGACATGTATTTGTTCCAACATAATATTTGTTTCATGTCTTGTATGAATAAGAAAACGGGGGATTGATGCTCAAAATTACTACATAAAGCAATGTGAATAAACCCTTCAGTGAATTTTTTGAGTCGGTACTGAATATGAGCACTTTGATATGTTTCTGATCTTTAGAGAGAAACATGGATTGATGGATGTGTCCCAACTAGGAAAGGGTTTAGGGTAATTGAGGACATTGAGCTATGCTCTTCACCCCTGTTCGAGCTACCAAGGTGAGGAATTTATCCTTAGAGATCTTGGGGTTGAGGGACCTATGGATTTGACAAAGTATAACCTAGTTGGCATCCGTCTTTCCCACCTATTTGGCTAATGGGTGTTGTCTTCTTGCGTTAGGCGCATTCCTTACCATTTATAGGATGGGTGTTGGCTTCTTATGTTAGGCACAGTCCTTACTCTTGAGGGTCAAGTTGGGAAGATCAAGAATCGATAGGATGGGCATGAACTTTGCCATTTTTGGTAGGTGTTATCCCTCCTATTATAAACATACTTTTGGATGTGAACAACCATTAACTCATAAGGTAAGTGGAATCCTTCTTATTGTCTATTAATTCTTGAGTTATAGAATTGACTCATCGATGCCAGATGACTCTCACGTTTTAGCTTTGTCTCCCCACTGGAAGATGATTCCTAGAATGTAGCATCAATTCCATGCTGAGAGATGATTCTTGAGTTGTAGCATTGGCTCCTCGCTGTAAGATGATTGATGGGTTGTAGAATTGGCTTCGTACTAGAAAATGATTCCCGGATGTAGCATGGGCTCCCTCGTAGATGATTCCCTCATCGTAGCAACTTCCCATTGGCAGATGATTCTGAGAATGTAGCATTGGATCTCTGCTAGCAAATAATTCAAGTGTTATAGTATCGACTCCCTATTGGTAGATGATTCCAAGGTTATAATATCATCTCCCTGTTGGGAGATAGTTCCTAGGTAATAGCATTGGCTCCTCGCTGATAGTGATTGCGGGTAGTAGCAGTGTCTCTTTGTGGTAGCTTGAGCTCCCATATGATGTCAAATTCTTGTTCTTTTAGATTTGAGAGTGTTCAATGCATGAGCAGAGTTGAAATTTGATTTGATATTTTAGATGGGACATATGTTGCAGTAGGTAATTTCTCCTTATCTCAGAGGGAGTTTTAATTTTATAGGTCAAGGAAACGTTCCCTCCTTTGGAAAGTCTTCCTCATTAAGGCACAACCATCCTATCCCTTGGAAGAATTTAATTTGGTTAAGGAAAAAGTTATTTTTAATATGGAAATTCACATGTGCATAAAATGACAGGTGGAACCTAACGAGAAATCGGACAATGTTGGAAGCGTATAAACACAAGTTAAGTGAACCTCATTTGGACATGATCATCAAGCATATTCTTCTCCTCTATTCTTTAGATTGGCTCAAACAAGTTCGAGGCTAGTTTACGTAATTGGTTCACAAAGGTTTGAAATTGCAGGGTTCGAGTTCGAACATATGAAGTAGGGTTTTTGGTCTCTAGCTCTATGGTTCGAAGAAGAAAATTTTTACTAGAGTTTCTAGCATACATGATTCTCTCTGTGAAACTCAAGCTTTGGAGCCACAATGATGATCACTAGGTCCTTGGAGTTATGACCCATGGTTTTGATAATAGTTGATCACATTTTTTTTACCCTTGAGAGGAGGCTCAAAAGCTATGATATGAAGTAGATCTATCTATTGGGCTCATCTCTCAAATATTGTTTGGTTAGTTTTTCTCGATAATATGGTGATTCGTGAGATGTAATATTGTACTCTCTCTTTGCTAGAAATATTATGACAATCTAATAAGAAGAATAATTTGAAAGGGTTTCCCCTCTTATGGGGTTTTTCCTTGGTCTCTAAGCAAATCGTGGTGTCTCTATTTGTGCATGGTTTTTTGTGATGTTCCTTTTACTATTCAGTTGCATATTAGATGTTACTTTTATTTCTACATAATTTCTATTGATGTTATGATGATATGGTGTGAATACAATGTATATGGTGAAAAGTTTGTTAATGCAATTATCTAAAGAAAATAACACTACTGCATAAGGAAAAATAGCATGAATGCTCACACTTGAAATTTAAGTAAACATATAAGGAGATAAGTTGAAAATAAAATTAACAAGTAGTTTTCTTCATTTCCCTCTAGAAATATTTACCCTTGGAATGTAATCATCATCTTGATTCCTATTGGTTCTTTTAAAGTTGTTTTTGTTATTACATTCTTTATTTCAAGGCCCACTTTTTAACTAAAAAATATCCAAATGCTTTGTTCTATGACTCAATATTTTAGCTCTTATTAAACATTTGTATAAATCTAAACCACCAAATTTAAATTTAAATACTAAACCTGACATAAGATACAAGAAGATGTTAGCATTGTCTTAACCTACATGTGAGGAATCAAGTAAGATTACATGTTATTGGCAAAGGAATTCAACATCAAAAGGTAAATAAATTATGCCTTCAACAAATAAGAAAGGGTTTTCTAGCCATGAAAAAATAAAGCGTAAAGGAATTTAGTGGCATGTAAGATATGGAAATTTGTATTATGCTCTTATAGTTCATTGTTCCAAAATTCAACTTTGCATCTCACATTTGAAGTAATCCATGTGGTTTGGAAGTAGTTAGGAATTTTAAAATGAAACTAGGGATGAAGGCATATCTAATCTAAGAAAGAAGTCTTGAGAAGAGTCAAAATTTTCTTAGAACTAATATTACTTTCATTTCCTAGGATCTAATCTCGAGGCAAATGATATTTATTATTTGTTGTAGCACCAAACAATCATGAAATCTTGTCAAGGATTAATGGCCTCATTCAAATTATTTTGTATTTTCTTGTTTCAGTTTTAAAATTGCTCTTGTATTCTTTAATTTTAATGTAGTTTCTCTTTCATAATGTATGATAATTTTGATATTATCAAAGAATAGTTTCACATGGAAGTAATGTGCTTGATATTTATTTTTCATACTAAATATTCACTTAAACTCATTCAATTTTCATTCAGATCAATATACAATATTATCTTGGATGCTAAGTAATGTTATAAGTGAATGGTCTAGAACTTAAAGTGCTTAGGAGTCATAAAGGTAGTGATAAGAGTGGTGATTAAATGAATTGTATCTGAAGAATATTTGAGTTATAATTTTGTTTTATCTGTCCATATTTGATTGTTTTTGAAATGCGTACTTTCATGTGTTTCATGTAATACACCTTCGAAGCTTCAATCTTACTTGTTGATATTTGAAGTGGAACAATTGTGTTCTTTTGTAGGAGCTAGAGTATTTTTTATGACTCATGGAATAGGATAAACATGCCTTTTGGGGGCCAAAATGATTGTGTGTGCTAAGCATTGACAATTTTTTTGGGTTTTATCCTTTTCAATATAAATATAACCTCTATTTGAATTAAAAAATCCCCATCTTTCAAATTACATTTTACTAGATAGATCTACCCACTCTAGCTATTGAATTATTTCAGATTAGCCTAAAGTAGGGAATTTTAAATAAAACCTCCATTAGGTGCCTTGGCATAGTTCCCTTGCTAGGGATAGTGTAAGGAACAACATCCATATTGGAATCATCATCAGGAAAGGATATTCCAATTGATATTTCTTTGGAAGTGGCAAATGAAAAGTTTTTGCTTGTTGAGGGTGAACAAGAATCAAATAACATCCTCCATGGTTTAAGAGGAAATATTGAAAAGTTCTCATTCACCATGTGACTCCACTATTTCAAGATGGAGGGAGAAAGAAGACATATTAGGTTTAATCATAGATCTAGAGAAAATACAATTTACTATGATCCAAAAAGGTGGTTACAAAAGAAAATATATGATGTAAAGTGGGTTCTTCATCTTCAATATTCCTCTTACTAAAAAATTATATTGTTGAATCTAAATATTTTGAATATTTACCTAAATTCAAACTCCTAAAAGATTTTCTTCAAGTCTTCCTTCTAATAAAGTTGAACCATTAGTTGATTTTTCAAGTGTAGGTCTTTCATTTTCTGCTATGTGAAAGTTACCACCCTTTCTAGTCTCATTCTCTCCCAATTTGAAACCAATTTTCCTGGAAGCTACAATCTTTATTCCTCAACATATAATGGCACATAAATGAAACCCAAATACACCATGGGTAGTTGCAAGGTATGGGCCTCTCAAAATTCCCCAAAACCTACATGACATATGTGACAATTATTTAAACATACTTAGGCTTTCAATAAACATAATGTCAATCTGACTAAACTTGCACCGACAAGGACTGGAGCGATGCGGCGAGGGTTTCAGGAGCTTTAGGGTCTGAAGCAGTGCAATTGCAAAAAATTCAGCTATGAATACTAGGGTAGGGGGACATGCACCTCCTATGATCGACCAGATCAGAGACTGCAAAGAGGATCAGACAACATGACCGAAAATAGGAGAGAGCTAAAGGCATCATGGTAGGGGAAATAGGGAGGGGAGAGATCCCCGCCTACAAAAATATCGTGGTAGGGGAATCAAGCGGAAAGGGAATACAAAGTGGCCCAAGGAAAATTAACAAAGATCTGCTGGTAATGGGAGCCCAATGGTAAGGAGGATTAGGTCGTAAGTTTATAGTATTTTGGCCGTCCGAAAAGGACCTATCGAAATGGATACAACAAAGATGGAAACCTAAGGGGCATATAGATTTGAAATTGGGGGCAAAGGGTTTTTTCACAGTTATATTCTCAAATCTAGATGACAAGGAAAGAGTCTTTAAGGGAGGACTGTATTTCATGAATAATGCGGGCCTATTTATGAGGCATTGGGAGGACTACTAATTTAGACAAAGAAATAATGGTAGAAGCACCCATATGGATAAGTCTGTTCGGACTACCAATAGAGTTTTGGGACGCTGAGATCCTAGAAGGAATAGGTAATACGATCAGAACATTTGTTAAAGTAGCAAAGACCACAAAAAGAGGGTGATACACATCCTATGCAAGGATATGTGTATACATAAACATAACAAAGCCGCTACTGGAGTATATAGAGCTAGAATATCATGATGAAGTGTGGCAGCAACTAGTGGGTTACGAACGCATCCCATTCCACTATAGAAGATGCCATGAATATGGCCACCTCTTCAAACAATGCCCCTTAAATACTGTAGAGGAATCAACCGAGAAAAAAGAAGAAGAGAAGAAGGGGATAGAGGCAACTGAAGAAATGGAAGAGGGTTTTAAGGAAATACCCATAAGAAGAAGGCCCAGAAAAGGGCTTCCCAAGATGCAACAATCTGTCAAAACAATGCCAGTAGAAAGCCAAAATAAGTTCAAAGCCTTCCAGGAAGAAGAAGGGGAGATGGAAAAGGAATAAAGTGATGAAGAACGTATGGAAATATTAAAAGAAATAAAATAACAAGACTCAACCCCGATAAACATAGAACAAGGAGGGACAGAGGAGAACATGGACACGCCTAATGAGAAATCTCAGATGGAGGTCGATCCCCAAAAAGACAGAGGAAGTGAGGAGGAGCGAATAATGAGAAGACTATTACAGGAATGGAAGAACCTCGATGAAAGATTTATACCAGAATATCAAAAGAAATTATGTAAAGAGATGTTTCAAAAATACAAGGAGAAGATAGGAGCACTCTTTGCAAGTAAACCAGAGCAAAGAGGAATGCAAGGAGCTTAGAGTATCAGAATGGGCAGTACTAGCAAAGGAGGTAGAAAAAGAGATAGGCATCTAATCAGCGAAACCATTCAAGTGGTAGGGGAGATTCTAGTAAATTTAGTGAGAGTCATAACTCTTTCAGAGGTATTTCAACAACCATTCAAAATTTTAAAACGATAATCACAAGGTGGAACATCAGAGGTCTTAATAACAAAGGAAAAAAAGATATTTGAGGGATAGGTTGAAGAAAGATAAACCTAGTGTAATGATAATCCAAGAAACAAAGATCAACTCCCAGAAGATGGAAGAAATAATGAGAAGATTTAATATTCATTATGAGGTAATGGGCCAGTATGCGGCAGGTACTACAGGAGGGCTAGCAGTTCTTTGGAATCCTGAGGAGGTACACTTCAAAAACTGGGTTAGCCTTCGTCAAATTCTCTCAGGAACTTTTAGAATGATAGTATCATCTGAGTGGATACTCCTTTCAGGCATTTACGGCCCGCATTATCAAGCGAGCGCATAAGCTTTCTTCAAAATATGAAAACAATTCTAAGGCTTTTCCGAGAGATGCCATGGATTACAGGGGGGGACTTTAGCATGATCACAACCACAAGAGAAAAGTGAGGAGGATCTAAAAGACCATACCAAGACATGGAGGCTTTTGGTGAGATGATAATGGAGCAAAGGTTGGTAGATATTCCCACAATAAACGAGATCCATACATGGAACAATAGAGGAGGGGGCATAAATCAAATAGCATCGAGACTCGATAGATTCTTAATATCGGAGAAAATCATAAACATAGATGTATTTGTAGAAACAATGATTCTTCCTGCCATGGGCTCATATCACTAGCCCATCAGGTTGGAAATTGACATCAAATCGAGCCCAAAAAAACGCCCCTTCTAGTTTGAACCGTTCTAGGTGAGGAATCAACAATTCATACCAAAGGTGGAGGAATGGTGGACTCAGAGCCAACGTAGAGGATGAAGCAAGATGTAGACCTTCCAATTAAAACTAAAAGAACTCAGGGAGAAAATCAAAAAATGGAACAAAGAGGAATTTGGGAATATATTAAAGAGAATCAGCGCTTAGACCAAAAAATGGGAGAGCTACAACAAAAAATTATAGGAGAAGGCTGTAGTGAGGAAAGAAGTAGAGAAGAAGGAATAGTGATTAGCCAACTAGAGGAACGGAGAAAACAGGAAGAAATATTATGGAAACAAAAGACTCGTATAAATTGGGTTCGCTAAGGAGAAAAAAGCACAAAGTTCTTCCACCAAGCCATGATTCAACACAGAAAAAGGAATAGAATTTTCTCAATAAAAAATGAAGAAGGGTAACGTGTAACTTAGCATGACGAAATGGAACAAGCTCTAGTTGGATATTTTAAAGACATCCTCACCGAACCTCAAGAGGATAGAGAAGAAGCTATAGGGAGGGTCTGCAATGAAAATCCGAAAATGATTACGAGGGACTAGAACATGGCCCTGATGAGGGAAACAACTCTAGAGGAAGTGTAGGATATAATGAAAGGAATGAAAAAAACAAAGCCGCAAGACCAAATGGATTTATAGCTGAATTTTACCAATCAAGCTGGCACTTCCTTGGACAAGACATCTTGGAGGTGGTAGAGGAATCTCGTAGACAACAGAAGGTATGGTTGGGTTTAAACTCAACTCTTTTAACCCTTATTCCTAAATATTCTAACTTGAAAATTGCCCAAGGTTTCCGCGATATTGCCCTGTGTAATGTAATATATAAAACTATTGCTACGTTAATGGCTAAGAGATTGAAACCAATTCTCTCTAGCATAATCTCCTCGGAACAAACTGGGTTTGTGGAAGGGAGACAAATTCTAAATGGTTTGGTGGTATCTCGGGAAGTGGTTCATTCTCTGAAACAAATAAAGGAGATGGGCATGATGATAAAATTTGACCTCTCAAGAGCGTATGACCGTCTAAATTGGAAGTACCTCAAAACAATCCTAATGGCATTTGGCGTTTGTAATAGATGGGTAAACTGGATTTATAATATGATATCTTCTCCCAATTTCTCAATCCTTTTGAATGGGTCACCAAATTGGTGCATAAGACCCTTACTGTAATATAATAATTTTTTTTTAAATAAAATACAATAATTATTAAAAAAAGGAGTTAACAATAATAATGGTCATCCTTAAAAACATTAATAAAAGAACAAATGAATAAATGTTCATAAAATAATAAAATTGAAATAAGTCCCAAAAATATGAGCAGAACAAATTAATCATATGGTTTATGATATAATTGAGAATATAAAAGTTCCATTAAAAAGGGATAACGTAATTCCCATCAAAATAATAAATAAATAAAATAAATTGAATTATATTATAAAGAATAATAGATTCAAAAAGTAAGGTAGAAGGGGGTATATTACCATAAAACAGGTGAGCTCCCAAAAGGGAAAAGATAACAAGG
>APFE031725505.1:42372-139761 GCA_000404065.3 Pinus taeda | reverse complement strand
CAGTGGGAAATCTCTATGTATATGTGTTTTATGTGTTATGCTCTCGCATTTTTATTTTTCATGTGATTTAGAATTCGTATGCAGGTAATTTCTGTACGGGGTTAAAACCTACAGTGCTTGATTGATCTTCTTCTTTAGCTCCTCAAAGGTCCTCTGCTAAACCATTCCCCTCTCGAAACTATGACCACTTATTATTATTGCGTGGAGTGTGAAGCTACTGCTAAAAATGAGGCTATGAATTTCCTTAGGTATTGTGTTGCCCCATTGAAACTCCTAACCTCAAAAACATTACTAATCACTAGCCATTTCTTGACAATATCTATCTTCAACTATCCTCCACCTATGACATACCCTAGACACACCAAATATTGTTGTGCAAACTCACACTTATTGAGATTTGCTAGCAATTGGTGCTTCTTTAATGTCTCTAGCACCTATGACAATTGTGATATATGCTCCTCTTAGGTAGCACTGTATACTAGTATATCATCCAAGTACACAATGACAAATGAATCTGTAAAAGGGCACATTACATAATTCATTTATCTCATAAACATAGCGAGTGCATTACATAGGCCAAATGGCATGACTAACCACTCATACAAACCTTGCCTACTTTTGAAGGTGGTCTTCTGAGTAACTTCTTCTTTGACTCGAACTTGGTGATATCCAGACTTTAAATCCTCCTTGGTGAAGTATTTTGCTCGTTGCAACCGATCCAGCAAATCATTTATCTTATGTAGCGGGTACATGTTCTTGAGCATGATATTATTCAATTCCCTATAATCTATACACACCCACCAAGTCCCATTGTTCTTTGGCACAATGATGATGGGTGACCCACATGGTGATGTACTTGGTCAAATGAAACCATGTTCCAGTAGTTGTTGCAACTATTTGGGAAGAGGTTATGTAGGTAGTTGATTAGATTTATTAGGAAATGAAGTGGATGGTAATGGAAGTGGTTGAATTTAAGTCATTTGTGGTTGGAATTGTGGTTGAGTCAGTTGCTGGGGAGGAGAATAATATTGAGGTTGGAATTAAGGATATGGTCGTTGAAAAGTTTGGGCATACTGAGGATTCCTATCGTAAGAATACTAAGGATAATCTCTTACTAATGATGATCTCCACTCAAATATGTGCATATGCAAAATATCATCTTAATTTGATGTAGATCGATGCTAGCATTTGTCTAATTCAAATCCCATTAGATGTGACACAATACACTAATTAATTTACTATAAATGTGGGGAAACATCTATTAGGTTTTTCCATGACGCTCCCCATTATATATATATATATATATATATATCCACTTTCTTCCTCTCTTGTTGAACCTTAGGTGGTACACCTTTACCCACTTTTGTGATCTTGTCATTTCCCGCTTCATGCGCAATTAGATCAAAGAACCTTAGATGGTCCACCTTAACCCACTTTTGTCACCTTGTCATTTCCGAGTTCATGCAAAATTCTCCAAACTCTCTCCAAACCACAAGTTTTCATTAGAGTGATTGTTAGGAGATTTATTAACTTCATTTGTGGAGAAGTTTGTCTAAGTTTATTATGTCAATATATTTTATTATATTGTTCTTTGTTTATCATAATATTTAATTTTGTCACAAAAAATTATGGCACATTAATTAGTTTGATTGATTTTTAATAAATTTTATTATATGTTATTTTTAATTTTGTTAGAAAAATTATGGCACATTAAATAGGTTGATTGAATTTTTAATAGAATTGATTATTATATTAAATGCTATTATATTATATATTATTATATATTGAGTGTATAGTTAATTAATTATATTTATTATTGCATGTGTTATATATTGCTTTTATTTAAAAATTAGTTAATTACATATATTTTTAATGGGTTGTATGCTGTTTTTATTTACTAGGGTACTATCTTTTTCTAACCTATTATATTAATTGCTTTTATAGTTTTATTAAATTATTACAACGATACAAATATCTCTTTTAAAAAATTAATCTTCAAAGTATTTATGACAAATACAAAATTAATATAAATTTATGTTTATTTTAATATATACATATATATATCAATTTTATATTGAAAAAAACATAATCATTGTTTAAATGCCTTTGATTTATATATATATTTTTTATTTCTTAAAAATATTATTTTCACATATGAACCTATGTCATTCTTGCATAATAAACAAAACCCACACAGTGGAAATATGCAAAAAAAACAAGAGCAATGGCATTAAGATAGGTGACTCTTGTTAGTGTAGATATTAAAATGAATATTCACCTTACTCAATCACAATTATTGCCATTAGATTATTTCAATTTCATGTTCTACACAATGAATATTATATTTTATTAAAAGAAAATCCAGCTTTATATTAATGTTTTTAGTTAATTTTATTACAAGTGATTGTAGAGGCAAGCTTATAATAAACATAGGGGATGACTTATGCAAATATATTAGTATTAATAACTAGATTATGGTTATGAAGTATTTTTTTATTATCAATATTGCAAATAGAGTCGTTTTTGTTGCATAAACTAAATTTAACTATTTAGGAAAAAGTTTGCAATATTAAAAAGTCAATTACCTTATATTAAAAAGTGTAGTATTAGAGTTGTGAAAATTTAATGTTTCAGGGTGTATTTCTCTAGATTTATTTTATATATATATATACAAGTTGAAGAAATCATTCTTAGAGTACTCTTCAGGGGTACATAGTCTTGCTCAAGATTGGATTGTGGGACTTGTGGGACCAAACCTCCACATGTAGCTATTGGACCACAACCTCTACACTAGATGTATTAATCAACATACAGTGTAAAATAATGATGTTTTGATTGGTTAAAGTTTCATGGATGTCATGGATGAAATCCATGTGGATTGAAACATGACATACAACATTTGCGGGGAGACTATCGTTTGCCATTTTGAGTTATATAACAAGGTGGTAGAATATGTGTAGGTCAGGGTTGCAGTTGACAATTACTATTTTCATTTATGTTATTGTGGAGTTATCTAATCATGTAATACACTTTCACTTAGCTATCAAAGTTGGATGATGCAAGAATTTAAAGGTTTGGTGGATTTAAAATTCTAAATGATTTTTTTGAATTGATTCTTAATGGAGCAAAATCCAAAAAAACATTGTTCTACCATACATAAAACTTAAATTATAGTGAAACTATAACTATATTTGAAATTTCATTGAAATTATATGAAATAATTTTTTGTTTTGTTTTGTTATGGGATTAATTTACTCATTTTTTTTTGTAACTAAGCTGAGCCTAGGCTGGGGCTATCCTACTTATTGGTTGGAAGAAGATTGATCCACCCACGATGGGTTGCTTATCACTAGGTTAGAAGCAGATCGATCCACACACGATGGTATGCTTATCATCGGGATAATATGGGGCTCAGTTGAGCCTGGACGCCCCTTCAGAAGTATAATTCCCCGAAAATGGCTTCCACTCCTTAACCCCTCCTCGCGAGGTTTGATCCTGTGACCTGGCAGGGACTAAACCCCACACAACCCAGCTGTTCTACACCTCATAGTTCTAAAAACATACATGTCATAAAGTAGAATTTAAATTTTAATAAGAAAGTTAGCAACTTTTCTTCATAATAACTAATAAATGTTGATAGATATTGTCTATTACTCTAGAAAATAACATTTACTAAATATTCTTCCTTTCCTCATTTAGATATAATCCAACATAGACATAAATAGCAATGTAGTAGTGGAATGGATAACATGTCAATATGATTATAGAGAAAGCTAATTCTCAATACTTCTAAGAGCTCAACTAAGCTAAGAATCTTAAAATCTATGA
Source organism: Pinus taeda (assembly GCA_000404065.3). Taxonomy (NCBI): domain Eukaryota; kingdom Viridiplantae; phylum Streptophyta; class Pinopsida; order Pinales; family Pinaceae; genus Pinus; species Pinus taeda. Next base: position 135,933 of record APFE031725505.1, on the reverse strand, counting down.
TATGTTCAATCACTTAAAACTTAACAACCATAAATCATGGTAAAGTGTAATCTAAATAAGAATAAGACGAGTTGATTGTTGAACAAGTGTTACATAGTAGCTAGTCCAAATATATTTAAATTAACTTAACAACCATAAATCATGGTAAAGTGTTATTTGATTGTTGAACAAGTGTTACGTAGTAGCTAGTTCAAATATATTTAAATTAACGTAACTATAAATCATGGTAAAGTGTTATTTGATTGTTGAACAAGTGTTACATAGTAGCTAGTTCAAATATATTTAAATTAAAGTAAAAATATTGAGTTCAAATTAGTGTTAAGGTTTTATTGATTGGTAAATTTAGGTATTTTGTTAATTGTAATTTTGCATTGTGGATGTGGAGAATCCAGTCTGACCCAACCACATAATAATGACTTGATAATGTTTTTGTTGAGAAGATTGCCTTGAAGGTTTTACTGCTAATTATTAAAGTGTTGAAGAAAACATAAATAATGGTGGGTAGTAAAAACTGGTAAATGTATTTATTTACATCTTGCTCCTATTCATTTTTATGCAAATACTTGCATAAATTATGGTGGGTAGTAATTGATGGTAAACATATTATTTAAGTGAGTATGAACTATTTTCACGAATTTTAATTTTTAGTGGTTTTATGAAACTTAAAAACGAAAAATCTAAAAAAATCTATAGCATAAATATTATAACTTTATAAAAAATTATGGCAAAAAAATAAGAAACAATTATATACTTAACATTGTGTGGTATAAAATTACAATAATTATGATTATTACATAATAAACTTGAAACAATTATATGGTAAATAAATAATTTTAAATATTTTATAAAATAATAAAATTCCATTCATAAATTACACTATACAAAAGTACAAAAACTTTAGATAAAAATCAAAATAATGCCTCACTATTTAAAAAAATCCAATAGATAATACCATGCTTACTAGATATAAAAACAATACCTCACTAGTTAAAAAAATCTAATAGATAATACCATGCTTACTAGATATAATAATAAAAATTAAAGAGAAAAAAACAAAACACAATTAAATGTATTACATTGTTCAATCATAAAACCCTAGAAAACCCTACCGAATAAATTTTAATGAAAAAAGAAAAAGAGCAGTTGAATGTATTATATCTATCATTGACTGGCCTCTGGTTTTCCTTATCAACCTGTCTATTTCTGGAGCGATTTTCTAACTATAAGGATTGCTATTACAGTCAGTTATTCTTAAACATCTACTATCATTCACTCTGTTTTATTTTTTACTGTGTGGTTCATGGTGCTTGGTGCTTAACACTCTGAACACGCTCGCGTCTCAGGTCAGTGTTTTTATCAGCCTCATATATAGCTTATTTTGCTCCATAGTTTTACATTCAGTTATAGTTTTCTGTTATGCAGATGTTAATGGCTATTTTCTATCCTTCGCAATTTTAGCACATATCTGGGTTTTACTATCTCTATGCTGGAGCTTTCTATTTTGCACCCTATCTATGTCTCTTATCTCACGGACTGTTTCTACGTGCTGTTCATGGATATCCAATTCGAATTTGCGGATTAGGGTGCCATATCCATGATGTGCTCTGATACCAGTTTCAGTTTTTGACTATGGGGGCGCAATCTTCTTTTTCTGTAGCCGTGTTTTTTACCCTGGTTCATCTTTCTGAGTTTTCCATCGATCTATGGTTTTCCGTTGCCGGTATCTCAAGTTTTTGAATTTTCCGGGCGTATCTTGGAGTTTTGAATTTCTGTTCTTTGATCTTCATTTACTCCAGCCATTAATCCCCGCAGCCACTATCTACTTTGCCTGATCTGCTGCTCCTTTCGAGGCCGTCATTGCATCGATGGTCGTTCTCTCTTATCCCTTGTGCTGATTGAAGGGATGTTCCTGGTGGATGGACATTCATTTCCACTCTCCCGCATTTACTTTTTCATCTAAATGGTCCACTTTCTGTCACTATAGTTACTGTGGTTTCTCCCTCGTTTTTGTTGCGATTGTCTTTTCCCTCCTTATCTGTACCTTCTTTATTTACAAAAAGATCATTCTCCTGTCAGTAAATCCATTGGGATCCCCATCTTGACCTCTAGGTGTCAGATCTTTCCCCGTCATGGATTTTCACACTGACCATTCTGCTGAGTCAGACTTGGTCTGTGCTACTTTGGATGCGGAAAAGTCTCGTGCCAGATGGTTTTTCCCATCAATGGAGGATTCACAAATCAGAGAATGGATTGATGCCAGGTGGTCTCCTCTTTTGGAATATTTCCCTATCGTTGTTTGCCTCATGAACAACTGGTATAGTTTCCACTTTCTCAACAACGCTGACCTGGAAATCAACTATTCGAAACCCTGGGTGAAAGATAGAAGTTTCTTAGCTTTGCACAGGTGGTTTATAGGTTTTGATCCACTTTGATGCACGCCCCATAATAACTACATTTGGCTCAAATTGCTTGGCCTGCCTCTCGAATTGTGGACCAGGGAATCCATGGAGAAAATTGGGAATGTTGTTGGGCGGTTCATATATGTCGACCCTAGGTGTATCGGTGATAAAGACAAGAGGGTAGCTTGGGTACTCATCGAAAAAGATTATAGGGGTGGTTTCCCTGAGACTTTTGAACTCTCCTGGGAGCTATCCAAGTTTCATCAACGCTTAGACTTCTGGGGCGTGCCTTTCAGGTGCTCCAACTGCCATAAAACAGGACACCTCTATCTAAAGTGCCCATGTCGCCTGAGTGGCCGAATGAAGAAGAAGACTGCATATTGTCCCCCCTTGGCGCATGACAAAGACTCTTTGGCTTTTGACGGGCCTTCATTCGGGCAGATTTTTCGGGCTCCTATCTTTTCCAATGATTCTCATCTATCTCCTAAGGATCGTTCCTTGGAACAATCTGCTAGCCTCCCTCTATCTAGATCTGTCTCTGTTGACCCAACACATTGTATCTCCGTCTTGTCCGCCGATCGACAGAGATCCTCTACTGTTTCTAAATCACCTTCTCAATCCCCTAAGATCCCGTCGGCCAGAATTCTGAATTTCTCCCACGTGTCGCTGCCCCGCGTTCCTAATTTGGACCCTGAAATTCCCCTCCCTCCTGAACAAACTAAGCCGCTCAGCACCAATCCATCATCTATCCTTTACATTTCATCCTCGACCCAATTTCCCCCTTCCCACATCCGTTCTATCCCTATCCCCTCGCCTGGCGTATCCCCTGTTATAAACAATTCATCCTTTCATCCTTCCCCCCCATCCCCTCATCATGCGGCTTGATACCTGATCGCAAGGGCAAGGCGCCATACATCCCTGCTTCTCCTCCTCCGTCCCCACGATCCTCCCCTCACAATTCCTTTGATCAGGACATCGATTAGCTTCTCAAAAGGGCGTCCCTTAACTTCAGTCTTTAACTATCCATCGACCTTCCCGCTCCCCCTCGCCCCACATTAGCCCCAAATCTGCGGGGAACATAACTGTCAGGTGCAAGGAGAAACGCGGCAGCAGACATTTCCCGGGACGAAAGGGAAAATTAGATCTGACAACCGGGGATTGATCCTTAATTGACATTCCTGTGACTGAAATAGCTATTGATGATTTTTCTGAAAATGGTCCTCTTAGAGCTTGCCAACCCCTGGAGGTTCCAAAATGATTGATGTTCTATCTATGAATATCTTGGGCCTTGGTGCTGAACACAAATTCTTGGCCCTTAAACATCTTTTTGCCTCCTCGAAATCTAAGATGCTTCTCATTTAGGAAACCATGCATGATTGCGCTCAGACCATCTCTTACTTCAGGCGAATGCTCCCGACTTGGCATATGGTTGCCTCTAATGCTGGGGGCATGTCTGGTGGTCTGGCTGTGTTATGGGACCCCAGGTGAATTACTGCTGCTGCTTTTCAATGCTTCGCTGGCATCCTTGTGCTGGCTCATGTCCGGGGATCCCATGACCCCATCCACATTTTAAATATATATGCTCCTTATAAAAATCGGTCTCCATTCTGGAATTATCTGTTTTCTTCTGAACTTCTTGAAATTGACTCTTTGATTGTTGGTGGTGATTTTAACAGTACTTTTTGTAGTGACGAGATATAGGGCAATGGCAGGAAATTTGATCCTATGGGAAGACAGATCCGGGAATCTATTATTCAAAAGAATTTCATTGATATATTGCCTGTTGATCATGGCCCAACCTGGGACAATGGAAGGTCCAACAGTTCCTATCTGGCAAAAAGAATCGACAGATTCATTTTCCATGAGTGATTGATTGAAATATATGGGCCGCCCTCTATGAATATTATTCCATCCTTCATATCTGATCATTGGCCCATTACCTTTCAATGGAAACATGATGATCGTAGATTTGGATATCCCTTTAAGTTCAATCGCACTTGGTTGGCCGAAGATAAGTTCGATACTTTTATAAAGGATACTTGGAAACAAAATCCCAAACAAGTTAATGACTCTCCACGACATTTCATTGACCGCCTGCAATCACTTTGTATGGAGGTAAAGAAATGGCAAATTGAGAAGGCGACCTCCAATAAAAAGGAGCTAACGGATATAAACATGGAATTAGAGCACTTATCTTCCCTCCTCAAAAACCCCCCCATGACGACCTCCACCAAGAATCATATCTGGGGCTTAGAAAAAAGAAACAACGGATTTTAGAGCAAGAAGAAGCTATGTGGAGGCTCAAGAGCCGTGCTTTATGGCTCCGAGAAGGAGATCAAAACACCATGTTTTTCCACAGGTTTGCCAACAAGAGGAGGGAAACTAATGCTATTTGGACTATCAGGGATGAACAAGGAAGTTCTCACTCCATGCAGAAGGCTATCTCCAGAGAGGCTATTAAGTATTTTAAAAGGGCATACAACGCGGACTTTGTCTGCGATTTTGAGGATGTTCTGTGGGGTATAGACCCATATCCCATTATGTTTGATGAAGGTCAAAACAATGCTCTTTTTGCTGAAGTGACAGAAGAAGAATTATTGGCAACAATGAAATCTTTCCAGAAAGATAAATGCCCCGGGCCGGACGGGTGGACCATCGACTTCTTCATCCATTTCTTTGATTTATTTAAGGATGATATCCTTAAGATGGTCGAGGATTCGAGAATGCAGGGCATCATCAGTCAAAAGATCCCCTCTACATATATCGCCCTTATTCCTAAGAAAAAGATTTCATCCACTTTTTCTGATTACCGGCCCATATCATTATGCAACGTATTGTATAAGATCATATCTAAGATCATTGCTATGCTTATCAGGGACACTCTATCTCTCCACCTGTCCACAGAACAACACGGGTTCCTTAAGGACAAAAATATTTTAGAAGCAGTGGCTCTCACCCAGGAATGCTTACATTCAATGCATTGCAGGAAAATAGATGCGGCCCTAACGAAGATCGACCTAAAGAAGGCATACGACAGTGTGAGTTGGGGCTTTATAAGATGCCTTTTGGCAAAGATAGGTCTTGATATCAGATGCATTCGATGGATCATGCCCTGTGTAGTGGATGTAAACTTTGCAATCCTCATTAACGGTGTCCCTACTCCTTTTTTAAAATCGGCCAGGGGATTACGCCAGGGATGCTCCCTATCTCCACTTATCTTCATCCTTGTCATGGAATCTTTGAGCTTACATATTAAAATAGCGATTCATCAAGGGAGATATTAGCCTCTGCCCATACGCAAGGATATATCCATGTCACACTCCCTTTTTGTTGACGATATCCTTCTGTCTGCCATGCTGTGCAGATCTACATGGATGTCTTTATGGAATTCTGGAGAGATTCGAGAGAGCTACCGGCCTGAATATCAACGACACAAAGTCATCTTTCCATGTCGCTGATACAAGTGGAGATGTTATCACTTATCTAGTTGAGTTATTCCACATCAAGGCTATTCATATCAGTGAGGGTTTCAAATATCTTGGATTTAACTTGAAACCTGTGAGTTACAGAGTTGCTGACTGGTCGTGGATTACTGACCGTTTCTACAAGAAAATATCAACATGGGAATACAGATGTTTGTCAGTTGGAGGTCGCGCCATTCTTACCCAATCCGTGCTGGTTCAAATCATGGTTTTCTTGGCTCTTTTATTCTATATCCCGTCATCTATTATGAACAGTTTAAATAGAATGATAGCAAATTTCATTTGGGGCGGCCAGAAGGAAAAGACTAAATACCATCTATGTAGACTTTCTAAGCTGTCTCGGCCAAAATCCATGGGAGGTTGGGGCATAATGGATTTACAGTCCTTCAGAAGAGTGCTTCTATGTAAAACAATGTGGAATGCATTTACGGGAGAATCTTACTGGAGCAAAACTGTCAGAGCTAAGTATTTGGACGGCCACGACATCACTTATTGGTACAGACAAAGCTCTCTTGGATCCACCAGCGGTTCTATCATTTGGAGAGGGTTTAAAAGATTGCAACCGTTCTTTCGGAAAAATTTGATTTGGAATTTTCATACGGGATCCAAGATCATTATAGGCATTGATGAATTCGCAGGTGTGGGTGGATCGATCCATATCTCCCCATCACTCTTGAGACATTTTCATCACATGGGATACTTTTTTTGGGCCAGCGTTATAAAAAATTGGGACGGTGGCATCCCTATTTGGAAATCTGCATCAGATTTACAACTATCCAGAGCTCTTGAATCCTAATGGAACACTGTCATCCGGTCCCTGCAATCATCCGATCTATATCGTTCGTTGGACAAGGACAATATCAGTTGGAAAGGTCTCAGCGGCTATTCAGTGGTCAGCGCCAGGCACATATATCTCCAGATTTTACAAACAGATTGTGACTCTTGTGAAAATATCTTTCCGCCTGCTTTATGGAAATCTGGATGCCCTTTAAAAATTAAAATTTTTGCTTGGCTGGTTTTTTACGATAGGAATCTCACCTGGGAGAATCTTCAGAAGCGACATTGGTATGGGCCTGCTATTTGTTCCCTCTGCGGATTAAATACTGAAAATAACTTACACATATTCCTTCAATGTCCTCAATCCTTAATGATTTGGCAACTCTTATCTACTCATTTTGGCATCGATATTGTCAATACCTCTTCCATCTGCGAAGCCTTTTATTCATGGAGCAGCATGCGCTGCAAGTGGAGGTCGATTCCTTTGATTACAATTTGGGCCATTTGGAAATGGCGCAACGTATGATATTTGACTCCAAAAAGGACCCGTTTTATATTGTCTATGAATCCATCCTTTCGCTAATTGAAGCTATTGCTCGGTCACATCTCCCCTCAGTCAAACAACGAAGGAACCTGCTGCCCAATGATTGCTATGAATATCCTTATGCCTTTTTTGATGGCGCTGCCGAACTAAACATATGTGCCTGTGGGATTCACATTACTCCAGAAGAAGGACAAACTTATGATATCCATTGGAACAGAGGTCCCGGTACAAACAGCAAAGCAGAAATTATGGCCCTGGCTGGTCTCATTGCTTTCTCTGATTTCCTTGGCATCAAAAACCTTCACATTTTTGGAGACTCCAAAGTCAACATTGATCATGTTCTGTCCAAAAATAGAATCAGAAATATACACCTTTCAACCTGGTTAAATAGGATTGAGGATTGGTGGCACAACAGGAGGGACTACACCATCTCCCACATAGCCAGAGGAAAAAATCGAAGAGCAGACATTTTGTCAAAGCAGGGACTAACATCGCCGCAGGCATATGGAGGCTGCAAATTACTGTGGACAACTACACTTGCCAGATCCAAGAATTCTCCATGACGGGTACACAATTCACTATTTTGTGATGCCTATCAGATAAGATTTCTGTTCCCCAACTTATGTCTCATACATATGTGGTTTTTCATACAATACATTGGCTCATTGAAACCTATTTGAAGATATGTCGGATGTTATATTTCTCCTCATTCACTCTATGTTACAGTTTTTTGATCAGGATACACATATCCTTCACCATGAGGTTTATGGCTTTATTTTTCTCCTTCCAGAACAAAAGTCATATCTATAATGATGTACTTTTTCTGTTTTGATTAATACAAAATATCTATATAGCTTTTTTTCGTGCTGAAAAAAAGAACCAATAACATACCGAAGAATTTTGCAAATAGACAAACACGCAGAGCAAACTCAGAGTGCATGGTCGGAGCGTGACCTAGAGTTTTTGAGACGAATATTTCTTCTTGAAATTTGAAGACTTGGAGCCTTTTTGGTGGAATCCAATATTTTGACAAGTACACAGGTATAACAAGGGCTGTGAAGAATGTCCTGAAGTTGAAGAAACTCAGCCTCATTCATGGATCAGCTAAATATGAGTTCAAGTGCAAGTTAGGCCCCAGGAATGTTGTCTCAAAATTGCGTTAGATAGTTGCAAAATCAGTTGCAAACCTCAGATCCAGGCTTCAGAATATGCCTCAGCCACAGCCAAATTATGCCATGAAGAATTGCAACAAAATTTCTCAGAAATTCCCATTCCACAGGGGTCGAGTTAGCTCAACATTCTAGCCACAAAAAGTAGTCAAAATACACAAATTGCGTCCAAGAATTTTGCATACGGTATCAGTGATTAAGCTCAGAATTACCCTCCGAATATGCCTCAGGAGATGTGCCACAGGGAGGCTGAAATAGGACCTCAGGGCCTATGCGTTTGTTACAGGAGTATAGCCTTATAGCCTTAGATTTGTGCGAATATGCCCACGAATTGCCTCGGAGAATACACTCAGATCTGCCTCAGAAAAGGCGGAATAGCCTCAAAAGGTGCTCAATACCCCAACAAAGAACCATAAACAAAAGATATACACATTAAGCCCAAAAACCTTCTTTAATCCTGACCTCTTCTTCAGATCTGCCTCAGAAGGTGCTCAATACCCCAACGAAGAACCATAAACAAAAGATATACACATTAAGGCCAAAAACCTTCTTCAATCCTGACCTCCTCTTTAGCTTGGCGTGACTACACAAGGGTGCACACAACTGAAGAGATGTATCAATTAAGTGTATACACGATGGTTTAATTGGACGGTAGACGAGCCCTATTTATAGAGGCTGAAGAGCTTTCTAGAGAGGCAAGCTAACCAGTTCCAGAGTTTATGAAGTCGACCCTCCATAACTGATATGAATTTTAAATTAAATTGATTTTGGAGCCAAAAAACAATTTCCATTTAGACTGATTTTAGGAGATAGAAAATGTTATTTAATTTGATATTTGAAGCTGATTTGGGGCTCATTAATTCTTATAGATGGACAAGTAAATCTACACAGACAATAATAAACAACATTATTTCAACATTGCCCAATCACCAAGCTGACTTTCAATATCTATTTGGGGCTCCTTGACCACACATTTGGAGCACAAACTTTGATCTGGCATATCTCCTCAACCGTGAGGAGTTATAAGGTGTGGCACCTACCGATAGAAGCAGCAAAATGAGGACCATCAAATGAAGATGATCATGAGCCAAAAAACCCTGATCTTCCTTGTCATTTTGTCAATGAAAGCGGGTCTTTTCTGCTGCTGCTTGGGTTGGCATCAATGATGACCAATTTTCAACACATTTTATGTAATACTTTGCTGATTATTATTTGTGAACTATGTATTTTTTTACCATAATGGCATCATGCATTCCACATTGTTAGATTAAAAATAGAAAATAGTTCACTCGTTTGATGTCTCTTTGTAATGTATCTCTTGAAGTTTTATAAGAATTATATAATGCTATATGTAGAATGAAGTTTTTTGATGAAGCTCACTGTTTGCAACAGTTTACATCTGAGATCATTTGACAGAGAATAATGAAAAAAGAGATTAATTGAAGGCTATGCATGTACCATTAAAAAATGAGGTAGAAATTTCTAGTTCTAAAAAACAATCTTTTCACATGCAGATAAGAGTCAGATTTGGAGGTATTATGTTTGGATTTCAAGGTTGAAGCAAAAATTTGGATTCTTTCATCAAATAAAATGGCATGTTCACAAAATCAGCCTATCAAGAGTCTTAACAAAGGGCCTAGTGGAAAACGCTTTGTGGTATGTGTGATCATCCTTCTTTATGGTTATATTTTCAAAGACGTTAAATTTAGTTATGTTTTGAAATTTAACTTGATATATTGGTATCCACCAGATGGTTTCTTCGATTCATTTGCTAATGTGACTGGGAATATAGATGAAGACAACTTTATTATTCACATAGTTATTCTTAATTTCAACATTGGGTCAATCAAAGTAGGTGTCATATAAGGCCTAGGAAGTAAACGACAAGTTCAGAGCTGGATCATTCGATAAATATCCATTGAATGCATGCCTTGGAGGTGAGATGTGGTGTCTTTATATAGTTTTGGAGGACACCATATGAGAGCTAGCTGACTCGATAAATTTTTAGGAGGAAAGGCCAATAAATTCAAATTGGAATTTGAATTTTAGAATGGAGCCAAAACATTGGTCCAAAAATTAAAATCATTTAATGTAATTAGTTCTCCAATCATGATTTGAAAATTATTCAAGGCCCATGAATAATTCCTTCAATAATTAATCCTTTAATTATGATAAATTTCTTCTAAGCCCATGAACAAATGATAAGTTGCCATGTCACCCATTTCTTGGGGTTTTTGACCACAAAGTGGGTGCTTCATATTCAAACAAAGACATCTCTCAAACCGTGAGGGCTCTTGTGGCGTGGCATATACCTCTGGAATCGGCTCGACGAGGATCATCCAATGATGGTGATCTTAGGAGCAATCCGACTAATCTTTGTCCTCAAAAAGTGAAACAAGTGCGGGGATTTTGTTAATTTGGCAGCTCAGGGACAAATTCCCTCTTTTGGACAGCCTTCCTCATCTAGAGAAGACCCTCTTTGTCCTTGGAAGAATTTAATTTGGTCAAGGAAAAATATATTTTTAATGTGAAAACCCACATGTGCACAAAATTATAGGTCGGCTTTAAAGACAGATTGGGTCTCCAAAGAAGCATATAAATACAAGTCAAGGCATCATCATTTGGACACACATTACCCACACATCTTCTTCTATTGGAGGCTCGTACAAGTCTGAAATTGCAGGTCTTCATTCACATGTGTGAGGAGGAGAGAGAATTTCAGGAGGGCTGAAAATCTTTCTTTGACCAACGATGACTTTTTGATGTTTGGGCTTACTTTGACTTGGTTTGACTTCTGATTTGGATTTGTTCTTGGAGGCTGTATTCTTTGGCACAAATATAGAGGATTTCTGTGCAGGATGACTTCCTTTGACCGCAGATTTTCTCTCTGTAGACCAGGTTTGACTGAGTTTTTTGGGGTTGCTATGACTTGATTTTGACCAGGAAAGGAGACCAAATATTTTGACCTTTGAATGAGCTCTTTTTGAGAAGTTTGACCACTGATTTCAAGACTGGTTAGGGCATCTTTGACTGCTGTTGACTTTGACTAGATTTGATAGTTTGATTAGATTTGACTTTTGGTATCATCTATTGGATTTTGGATATTGGTTTGTTGGAAAGTCAAAGCTGTGGACCTTTGATTCTTGGTTGGTGAATTGGATCATTGTAATGTCTCTGCTGAACATTTTATGACAATCTAATAAGAAGAAGGATTTGAAAGGGTTTTCCCCCTTGTGGGGTTTTCCGTTGGTCTTTGACGAAATCTTGTGTCTCCTATTGGTCTTGATTTTCCTCTGTTGTACATTGTATTTATTGTTGTATCTACAATTGCTATTTGTAACTGGAAGATTGAAATTGATTTGAGAGTAATTGCTAATTGAAGAAAAGAATTGGGCTAAAGTGATTGTAACAGCGTAGAATAGTAGAAGATTGGCAACTTCTAGGGTTTTCTACGGCTTCTTCCTTTGGAGCTTTCAACAGATGTAACCCAAACAAATATTAAGAGAGTTCAATGACCGATGTTGACATTAGTGACAACACCATTCAACAACTTGGCCTAAAAATTCCTGGATTTTCTCCAAACAAACATCTTGTGCTGGGACCATTTTGATAGTTGCTTTATTTTGCTGCACCACCCCATGCATCTATTTCACCTTTACTCGCCCTGCAATTGATTGGATCATCAGGTTACCCAACAATTCTCCATGCAAAGTGCCCAAGTCTATGCTTTTTCTTATGAAACCTGCACTACCATAGAAACACTCCATCTCCCTTCCCAGATCTGAGTTACCAGAAGTGACCTTCGCCTCCTATAAGGAATTAAGTGGATCTTTAACTATAGAGTGTGGTAGTGAATCAGGGTTGCGGGGGAGCGTCCCCCCCAACCCTCGCTCCCAATTTGTGCTCCGGAGCGCGATCCTTGAAAAAAAACGATCCTTGCCTTAATTGAAGCATATTTGGGAGCATCCGACCTGGGAGCGTTTTTTAGAGGCGCAACGATTGCTCCCCCTTTGAAACAATGCTCCCGGTCAGCGGAAAAAAAGGGCCGCGACCGAGAGGGAGGGTGACGCTGGCGGTGGAGAGGAGAGAGGGAAAGGGAAGGAAAGGGGAGAGGAGAGAGGAAAGGGAGGGAAAGGGGAGGGGGAAAAATAAATAGACCCTCTCCCCTCCCATTATTCACTTCATCCATTGAGAGCTTGAGCAAGAGAGTTTGGAGCAAGAGAGAGTTTGAAGCTTGGAGAGAGGTGCTTGGTGAGAGAGGATCTTGGTGAGGGGAGATTGAGGAGCTTGGGATTGAAGGCCAAAGAGGTAGGGCACTCTAATCTAGCAATTTTTTATTTTTATTTTTATTTTTATTTTTTTAATTTAATTTAATTTAATTTTTATGTTCACTGCTAAATAAATAAATAATCTTTTTCTCTATTTCCCATTCCTCCATTTTTTTGCATATTCAAAACTTCAAATTTCAAACATCATGGTTATATGGCTTGGCATTTTCTTCTTCTTGGTTCATTTTTTGGTTATTATGGTGTTGGAGAGTAGAATGAGGAGGGTTGAGCATGAAGAAGAGGATGAAGAAGTGAGTTATAGTGGATTTGATGAAAACCCCAGAGAGGAGTACCTTGGTGAGGAGGAAGAGAGTGAACATGATTCAACCCAAAAAACTAAACAAGACCAAACCCCATTGTGGAAATATGTTTCTAGGCTTGAGGTAGGGAAAGGGGGTGGAACCACTAAATTTGACTGTCTCCATTGCAACAAAACTTACACAGGGTCATACACTCGTGCCAAAAGGCACTTTGTGGGAAAAGGGCATGGGATGAAGATAAAGCAATAGGAATCAAAACTTGTACAAGTGTATAAGCAATAGATATAACCAAATACACAAGGGAAGAGGAGCAAGCCCAATACAAATCTAAAAAATCAAATGGTTTCTTTGAACCAAGCTCACAATCACATCAACATGCACAAAGAATTCCTTCAGCATCCTCCCATAGCAGTTTAATGGAGGCACAGGGTCACCAAACATCTCTGTAAAGCGTAGAACCATATCAAATTTCCTTGATGAATGGGTGTAGGAATGACGTGGATTCAAAAGTTTACCGTTTTTTTTATGTATGTGGGATACCATTCAATGTTCTTTACTCACCTTATTGGCATGAAATGGTTTCTGCCATAAATGATGCCCCTAAAGGATACAAGAGCCCTAGGTATGACAATGCTAGAACTATTGGACTTGATCATGAGAAAACAAAAATATCACATTCTTTGAGTAGAATGACAAATTCTTGGACTGAGCATGGGGTGTCCATTGTATCTGATGGATGGAAAAATGTAAAAGGCAAGCCATTGATAAGTGTTCTTGCTGTGTCTGTTAGTGGTGCCATCTTTCTTTCAGCATGTGATTACTTAGACAAGTTCAAGATTGGCATCAATATTGCAAAACCATCACTTGAAACAATTGTACGCATTGGGCCATACATTGTCATCCAAGTCATCACTGATAATGCTGCTAATTGAAAGGCAACAGGAGCAATTAATGAGTATAAATACCCGAACATATTTTGGTCTGGGTGTTTGGTTTATGCTTTGGTGATCAATTATGATAAATGTTATATATTGAATTTTGAAAGCTTGAAACTTCAAGATTGATGAATCATGAGACTCAATATGTTGTATGTTACTAACTTGTGGACGTGGTTGATGAAGATTATAACTTCTAGATGATTGTTGTTATATGGTTCAATCAATGTTTTTTTATATCTAATTCATCATTCTACATGTTTTTGTTGACATATATGCATCAAAATAAAAAAAATAAAAAAATATATATTATATAAAAAACGCTCCCAAACCGGGAGCTTCTGAAAGTGTTGCTTCCACTCTTGCTCCCAAGTAATCTTGGAGTGAATAATGATCAGTAGTTGTTCTTCTGGATGCAAAACAATTGACTGTGTGACAATCCCACTGAGCAATCCATCCATTGCATATTGCCTACCTAAGCTAAGGTATCTTGGAGATTAGATAAAGGCCTTGTTTGGCTTTACAGGATGTGACTCAACTTTGTCTTCGCCTGCTTTCGTGCTTTGCACTATAGTTCCATTTTTTTATAAATGGGTTGGATCCTGATAGTCTCCCAATCTTTTCACCTAGAGATAAACAATAATCCTAGTCCCTCACCCCTGGACTTTGGGCTAGTGAAAAATTAGTAGGGTTCTTTGATTAATCCACTATATCCTCATGAAACTCCATTGAAACTCTGGTTTTCAACCTTCACCAGTCCCTTAGAATATGCATTATATGAATCATCTGAAAATTAGCTAGGAATTTGTTAACTCTAGTGCAAAATTTGCAGTAATTCATAGTTCAAAGGGTTGCTACATTTCAAGGCATCATTCACATGTTTAAAATCACCTCATACATGAAGTTTCCTAGTTTGGACTCCTTTCTCTATTTGTAGTTAAAGTCCTTGGATAAGGCTTATGTTAAAATTGGCAACTAGGGCCAAACTCCATATGGGTCACCTTATTTATGGCAGCTGATATTTTTCTTGGATTCCTCTCTACGAGAGGTGTAGGATTTTGATCTAAAGATCATCTGATTTCGACATGTATTTATAGAGATATGAATTTATTCATATTACTGACAATTTGTCAAGGTCAACCAACAAGCTAAACAAGCACTTTTACCCCCTAGCTCATCCTCAACGTTGCATTTAAATAGAGGAGACCTCAAGTGATTTGAGGAACACATCATCTCATGATCTCTCTCTCCATTTGTTTAGGTATGTCTTTTCACAAGGAGGACGTGGTGGAAAGAGAGATCTAAGGAGCCCTAGCCGCAATAAGAGAAGGATCCCTAGCCGCAATAGAGGAGCCTTAGCCACAACAAAGAAAGCAAGCCCTAGCTGCAGCAAAGAGCAAGCCCTAGCTGCAACAAGGGGAGTTTCAGGGACAATGTGGAAGAAGGTCTGCTTCATGGAAGTGTGGACAGGTCCGTTTGGAGGCTGTGTGCTGGATAGGAGTTAAGATTGGGTTGAGGGACTGTTTAGTGTTTAGTGGTCAAAACATGTCTGAAGTTAGTTGTTTCTAGGGCCAAGTTTGCTGGGCAGTAGGCCGAGTTTAGAAGAGGGCAAGATATTGCTGTTTGAGGTGATTGTTTGGGCCTGTTGGAGGAGACTACAGCTACAACTAGTTGCTTTGCTAGGCTGAAGGCCATAGCAAGCAACTAAGGTTGTCCCAAGGCAACATTGAGGTGAACAATGCTTGCGGGAGGCAGCATGGCATAAGGGGAGACTCTCCTAGGTGAACCACAACCCTAGAAGGGCTTAGTTTGTTGACATCGTGGAGGGTTAAGGTCTGCAGATTGTGCCTTAACCAGAATTGCAGGAGCAACAAGCAAACAGTGGAGGACAACAACATTTTGTGGAGTGTTTGGTCAAAGTGTTGACTGGATTGGATCGTAATTGTAGTAGCCTATTGTTGCCATGTGGAGGATATTTCGAGGAGTTGAAGGATCTTCCTAGGACTAGATCCAACAGTATATTTTTTGGATGCATTGAGCTTACTGTTGAAGGCCGATGTTGGCTGGGTTTGATCGAGCCATTTAGAGGAAGATTTACATCTTCTTTGACCAACATTGATTTCTTTGGTCAAGGCTTTACTGCCGCTGTCATAAAATATCAGATTTGTATATTTGTACTCTCTCTCTGCTGAACTATTGAAAAATATAAGAAGAATTGATCAAGGGTTTCCCCACATTGGGGTTTGTCCCTGGATGGTGCCAGATCTTGTGTGCTCTTGTCTTGGCTTGTCTTCTACTGTTTATGTTTATGTTCTCTCTGCATTTTACTATCATGTTGATGTGATTGCTAAACTGGATATTGATATTGGGCTAACAAGAAAATTGAAGTAAACTGCTCTTAAGTATAGAACATACCAAAATTAAAATGGAATCAGAGTTGAGGTGAAGAGAAAGCCCAAGCAAGAGTGAAAGAGCAATCATCGAAGACAGTTGGACAAGGACAAAAGGCTGAATGGGTTCCTCATCCCACTTCCCGGCTGAAGGAAAGCTCCGTGAAAAGTCTGACTATCATGGATGGAAGATGTCTCTTGATCTGACATTGGAAGAACAAGAAGTGCTGGATCATGTAAAGGGTAAATTCCCTGAGCCTCCATCAAATGCACCGACTGCTACAAAGAGCAAGTACAAGGTTGAAGTCAAAGCGAAAATGATTATCAGAGATTCCATTGACAAGCGCCTTGTGTACTTCTTGGAGCGATGAGCAACCATAGGGTGAGTGGTTCAACCTTCCCCTAGTGGTTTGCTATGTATGCAGGACGAGTGGTTCATCCTTCTCCTGTTGAGACACAACCATAGGGTGAGTGGTCCAGCCTTCCACTAGTGATTTGTTGTGTACAGGGCGAGTGGTTCAACCTTCCCTTGTGATGCCCCATGGCGACATGTAGGCAGGATGAGTGGTTCATCCTTCTTCTGTTGAGACATCCTACCCATGCTGTTTGGGACTCATGGGAAGCACCTTTCATTTGGCTAATGAGTAGGGAAATGAGGATAGGGACCATAGTACTATCGATGGACGCATCGTGTACTACCGTGCTCCCTATGCTAGGATGACCTATATTGATCTAGGATCAATTGGAACTGACTTCGGGTCAGTAAGAGTGGTATGAAACACTCTTTTATCTGGGATTGACTTTGGGTTAGTAAGACTGGTATGAGACACTCTCTTTATATGGGACTGACTTTGGGTCAGTAGAGAATGGTATGATACATTCTCGATCACTTCTTCTTCTTCATAGTTAGCAGAGCAGAGCAGTTCAGAGCAGTGCATTGATGGCAGAGATAGTACTGACTGACAAATGGATTAGCAGATGGAGCTCTTCCTAGTTGAGAGGGAGTGTTAAAATTGGCAACTAGGGCCAAACTCCATATGGGTCATCTTATTTATGGCAGCTGATATTTTTCTTGGATTCCTCTCTTCGAGAGGTGTAGGATTGATCTAAAGATCATCTGATTTCGACGTGTATTTATGGAGATATGAATTTATTCATATTATTGACAATTTGTCAAGGTCGGCCAACAAGTTAGACAAGCACTTTTACCCCCCAGCTCATCCTCAACGTTGCATTTAAATAGAGGAGACCTCAAGTCATTTGAGGAACACATCATCTCATGATCTCTCTCTCCATTTGTTTGGGTACGTCTTCTCACAAGGAGGACGTGGTGGAAAGAGAGATCTAAGGAGCCCTAGCCGCAGCAAGAGAAGGAGCCCTAACCAAAACAGAGGAGCCTTAGCCACATCAAAGAGAGAAAGCCCTAGCTGCAGCAAAGAGCAAGCCCTAGCCGCAGCAAGGAGAGGTCAAGGGACAACGTGGAAGAAGGTTTGCTTCAGGAAAGTGTGGATAGGCTGTTTGGAGGTCGTGTGTTGGACAGGAGTTAAGATTGGGTTGAGGGACTGTTTTGTGGTCAAAATAGGTCTGAAGTTAGTCGTTTCGAGGGCCAAGTTTGCTGGGCAGTAGGCCGAGTTTAGAAGAGGGCAAGATATTGCTGTTTGAGGTGACTGTTTGGGCCTGTTGGAGGAGACCATAGCTATAGCTCGCTGCTTTGCTAGGCTGCAGGCCATAGCAAGCAGCTAAGGTTGTTCCAAGGCAGCGTTGAGGTAAACAATTCTTGCTGGAGGCAACGTGGCATAAGGGGAGACTGTTCTAGGTGGACCGCAACCCTAGAAGGTCTTAATTTGTTGACAACGTGGAGGGTTAAGGGCCGCATATGTTGCCCTAACCAGAATTGCAGGAGCAACAAGTAAACAGTGGAGGACAACAACATTTTGTGGAGGAGCGTTGGGTCAAAGTGTTGATTGGATTGGATTGTTATTGTAGTAGCCTATCGTTGCCATGTGGAGGATCTTCTAAGAAGTTGAAGGATCTTCCTAGGAGCAGAACCAACAGTGTAGTTTTTGGATGCATTGAGCTTAATGTTGAAGGCCGATGTTGGCTGGGTTTGTTCGAGCGATTTAGAGGAAGAGATACATCCTGTTTGACCAATATTGATTTCTCTGGTCAAGGCTTTACTGCTGCTGTCATAAAATATCATATTTATATATTTGTACTATCTCTCTTTCTCTCTTTGCTGAACTATTGAAGAATATAAGAAGAATTGATCAAGGGTTTCCCCACATTGGGGTTTGTCCCTCGCTGGTGCCACATCTTGTGTCTTCTTATCTTGGTTTGTCTTCTATTGTTTATGTCTATGTTCTATCTGCATTTTACTATCACGCTGACGTGATTGCTAAATTGGATATTGATATTGGGCTAACAAGAAAATTGAAGTAAATTTCTCTTAAGCATAAAACATACCAAAAATTAACAGCTTCTAAATTCTGCTTCATTATTGGTCATGTTTGCATATCACCAAAGTTCTCTAGATGAGCTAACTTTTTCACTCCAAGCTGCAGCAGATCCTCAATTCTTGCTAGATCTATCTAATGGATGTCTGTAAAAGTATTGATGTTCGACGTCATACTCTGCTCATGTGCCCAAATATTTCTTTTCTGACTGATGCTTTTTTAAAAGCAATCTGAATGAATTCAGAAAACAAGATAAGAGCTCCAGTTGTTGTTCAATCCAATTCAAAATTTTCTTACCTGAAGATGACATTATTTATGTTGATCCACATGGGTTCTCAAGATAAATTTAGAAAGAGATATACACATTGGTTTTTCTCAAAGATGACAAGGATAAAGTAAATCAAAGTTGGTTTAGGTCAGATTTTGTCAATGCAAACTATCACAAACAATGAAGATAATATCGACAATATATCGCTGAATATCGGAAATATCACGATATTTTTGGCGAGCTGAAATATTGCCGAGAAAATATCGTGATATTTTTGGCTCCCGAAAATATCGCGATATTTCCGAGATATCGGCGATATCTTGGGAAAATATCACGAGACCATATAAAATATTGTCGGGCGTGTTTTGCCGCGGCTAGAAAAAGGAAAAATCATTTTTTTCTTCATTTTTGTTTCTGAGTATTGGAGAAGGAAGGGGAAGAGTTTTGTGGTGGTTGTCAAGGAGGGCTTGAGGATCAAACAACGATTATCACTACCAACTAAGATTTTTTTTGTGGATTAAAGATAGAAGAATAGTGAGACAAACTTCATTTCTTCCATTAACAGGTATGTTCCTAAAAACCCCTATGTTAATGATTTTTTCATAGATTTGGGTTATGCTTGCTTGCCTCTTTGCCTAACAACATTTTGTTTCTTTGTTTTTTTCCATTTGCTATGATTTTCATGCCCATGAGCCAATGCAAGGGTTTTCTCCATATTTGGACAGCAAGCTTCATTTTTTTTTCAACTTTCTTATGCACCCTCTTATTGCCATTTTTCAATCACATTGCAAAATGTAAATAATGTAGTATTTTTTTTTAAATGAGGTGGTTATTACTTATTATTTTTTGTGTTGGGGGGGTTTAATGCCAATTTTTGTGCCCTAGGTTTGAATTAGTTCACTACAAATGTCAAATATGCCAAAAGCCTTGGACCCATTTTGGGAGTATGGGGCGCCTGTTGGTGGGGCAAATCAGGCATATATATCATGCAAATTGTTTGGGACCAAGATGTCAGGAGGGGTTACACGATTGAAATACCATTTGGCTAGACTCTCTGCACATGATGCAGATGTAGTGCCTTGTATGGTTTCTAGTGTAGAGGTTATACAAAAAGCTCTTGAAGCAATTGCTGAACAAGACACAAAGAAAGATGCTAGGGAAAGGCTAATGGTCTCAGATAGATAGCTGCTAGTTTTATTTGTTTTGCAACTTTTGCTACATATAAGTTTATAACTCATGATGATGAAATACCTTTAAAGTTTTATATATGTGATGTTATTTTGCTTGAGTCCTTGACTGGACAATTATTAGGGATCAGCAGGATATGTGATGTTATCTTGTTTGAGTCCTTGGTTGGACAATTATTAGGGATCAGCAGGATATGTGATGTTATTTTGTTTGAGTCCTTGATTGGACAATTATCAGGGATCAGCAGGATTTGGTATTGCCTTTGAAGTTTGATGTATCATTTCTATTTGACATCATATATATCAGTGCCTTCTTCATATTTATGTGCCAATGTGTTTAGTTCATGTTGTTATTGCTTTATATGTTTAGAAATCTGAAAAAAATGAATATATTATGCATTTTTTATGCTTGCCGATATTGTCGATAAGATATTTCCTGGACCCTCGCCGATATTTTGCCGATACCGATATTTTCAACACTGGTCATAAATTCTATTTCCATGCAAGCTTACTGTTTTTTAGAGTTGAGGTCATTGAAATACTTCTACATGGGTTCTGACATTATTGTTTTTTTTGTATTCTGGAACAGTTCAAGAATTTCTCTCAGCGACTTGAAGAGGTTGATATTGATGTATTCCGAAGTCTAGCACCTGTGAAATTTGAGCCAACTCAAGGAACATCATTTTTCCAAGAAAACCTTCTACAATGGCGGGTATTGCTTTATTCATTTTTAAGATGATGTACATTTGCACTGTGTTACTGTGTTTTAGTACAATTGGTATCTGTCTCTTTCTTTAAATTTCATTTAGTGAAATGGCATTTTGTATTGCAATGGTGTAAAATAATTTTGAGGTGGTTTTTGTTGTCAATTGCACCTTGCAGAAAATTAAATCAAAGGTCATTGCTGTTAGTTTTTGTAGCTCAGACAGGTATTTCCATAAGGATGTCTGCTCATCAAAATCATCATTAAATGTCTCCTATGCTTTTCCTAGAAGTTCACTTTATTAATTAATTAATAAAGTGAATGTTATTTTTTATTAAAGTGATTTTTAATTAATAAAGTGACTGAAGTGTGTCACTTAATAATTTAATTAAATGAAAGCCATTGGTCTCATAGTTAGATCTGAACTACTGACAATTAGATTTTTGGCTCATGTCAAAGTTATAAAAGAAAGAGAAAAAATGACAAAGACACACAAAGAGCATTTATTTGACAAGTCATGTGAGTAAAGGGGAAAATCAGAGATTTGATTTTCAGCCATTGGCGAGGAGTTTTAGTAGTAGTTCAGCAAGGAGAAGGCGACCAGTCGACAGCAAGGAGAAGAGAAACTGTACAACTCAGCAAAGCATGCAGTACAACCGGCTGTACAGATTCTGTACAACCATACAAATAACATAGTAGGTTGTACGGATTCAGTACAGCCATACAGATTGCAGAGCAGGCTGCACGTTTGGTGTAGATCAGCTTTGATTTTTGTGCAAACTGAATTTTTTCCAGATTTTCTATTCGTTTGTTAATTTCTTAGAGCCATTTTCACTGTAAAGGAAGGAGCTCTTGTAAGTTCTGAATATATTTTGAATGAAGAACTAATCTAGAAGAGCAGAAATAATTGTGCACTGTGCATAATTGCTTTTCTCATATTTGCTTCTTGTAAGAGTTAATGTTAATTTTAGGTATGTTCTATGCTTAGAGCAATTTATTTCAATTTTCACAGTTAACTCAATATCTTTTTTAAGTTAGCAATCACATCAGCATAATAGTAAATTGTAGATAGAACATAAACATAAATTGCAGAAGACAAGCCAAGACAAAAGGACACAAAATGTGGCACTAGCTAGGGACAAACCCCAATATGGGGAAACCCTTGATCAATTCTTCATATATGTTTTTCAATGGTTCAGTAGAGAGAGAGAGAGAGAGAGAGAGTACATATACAACAGAAGTCAACACTTTGACTTATCTAAATAAGAGCGTAGATCATCTCTAAGAAGATGATACATAAGGTAGCTGAACTCAGATGAAGACATGCTGCTTCAACTGATTCTCCAAAGTGACTCCATCACCATGCTGCACCTATCATTGTGCTGCACCTCATCATCATGCTGCACCTCACTGTGCTGCACCATGTTGCACCCATCATCACTATGCTGCATCTCATTATGCTTCACTACTCATGACTGTACCTATCACTGTATCGCTGCACTATGCTGCACCCAAATGCATGCTGCAATTCCTCATCATCCTGCTACTGTATACATTCTCGTTGCTGCTATATGTCCATCATTACCATGCTGTCCCATTGCTGCTCCAATGTCCAGCAACACTGATCTACACCATGCTGCACCATCATATGCTGCACCGTACATCATGCTATGCATTGCTGCTCCTATGTGCACTATGCTGCACTGTACAACATGTACTCATAGCTGCGCCTATGTGCACTATACATCTTGCTATGCTGCTCCAAGTCTGTATAGGATTAAGGCCGACTGCATCAAAACTTTGACCCAACACGCTGCTGCAATACTGCTGCTGTACTGCTGTTCTTGGTTTGGGCATGATCACATTGCAACAATCTTTGTCAACCCACATAAACAACCTCCAAATAACTGTGGCCTAGTCAAGGTAAAGTGTTGCCTCCATATGCTGTTGTTTTGGGCATATGGAAGCCTCTCAAGCCTACACGCAACCTTATTTTGGAGTGGCTAGCATGGCAGCCTACCTCAGATCTCTGCAGCACCACCCTAACAGCCCTCCAAAATAGTCATACCTTACCTCTTTCTGCCCTCACAGACTTGCGTGCTCCCTTCTTCAAACTTGGCTTGGATGTAGTCACCAAGAGGCTCCAACAACCCTAAGACTCCCACGTTGTACCTACCTTCTTTGCTGGTTAGGGCATCCTTTAGACATTGAGTTAGGGAGCCTCTTTACTGCGGTTAGGGTATCTCTTTTCCAACGTCTAAGGGTTGTCTCAAACAGTGTATAGATTAGGGCATCTAGGGTATGATAAGATTGCGTTTAGGGACAGCTGTTAGGCCTCCTTCACCGTGCTAGATCTCCCTTTGAACTGTAGCCAGACCTTCACAAGACCTGTGGCTAGGGCATCCTTCTTTTATTGCGAATAGGGTCTCTTTCTAGACCTGCATTTAGGGCTTCCTCTTCTTAGACTTCTCTTCCACTAAAACCCAAAACAAGTGGAGAGAAATAAAGACTGAAGTGTGTGCTAAATGACTATCAAGTCACTTCCTTTTATACTAAAACGTTGAGCACACATGTGGGTTATTTGGTTGCTGGCCGACCTTGACGAATTATCACATAACACAAATAACTTCATATCTCCATGAATACTTATCAGAATCGGATGATCTTTAGATCAGTCCTACACTTCTTGATGAGAGGAATCCAAGAAAAATACCAGCTGCCATAAATAAGATGACCCACATGGAGTTTGGCCCTAGTTGCCAGTTTTAACAGTTAATAATTCTAGCAAGAAACTAGATTTGATTTTTTTGTTCAGATAGTTGATTTGAGGATAATTTAACATGGTATTAGAGCTTTTGCTCTGAGAGAAAAACAAATATATTGTTTTCCAGGTCTCTTCAGCAAGCTTGAGAGACAGAGCTCAGGATAGCCATGCCAGTAACTACTGTGAAAGTTGAAGATTGATTTGATGGTGTTTCAAATTTCTTGCATGGAAGGCAATAATATTAGTGATCTTGAAGGAGCAAGACTTCTGGGAAGTCATGTACAACCCCCTCCAACTCTAACGTAGACCTCAAGGAGCATACACGGAGTAGCAACAATATACCTTGTAGTGTAGGAAGTGTGGGATCAGGACATAAAGGCACAAAGGGTGATCCTTGCAGCTATTAAGGATCATTTGATTCGTCGTTTGTGGAAAACTTGAGATCTCAAGGAGATGTCTGATGCCTTGGTATTGTTTATTCAAAGCGATAACATGAGTATGAAATTATTCTCAAAATTAAGCTCAAAGAGTGCTCCCCTACAACATAGGAATGTTGCTTCAAATGGGTTCACCAAGGCTTGGGAACCATTCATCATGGGCATCTATGCCCGAGAACATCTTCCCAAGTGGGAGAGACTTTGGGATGATTACATCCAAGAGGAGACTCGTAAAGAGTCCAGGGCTAGCAAGCAGGGAGAAGGAGCAACAAATGATAACTTCTCCCTAGTCAGCGAGACGAAGAAAACTAAAGGGAAAGTTTCCATCAAGAAGGGTGACACTGATGGAAAGGGTCAATAGTCTAGGTAGAAGAGGGATATGAGCAAAACAATCAAATGCTATATTTGCCATAAGAATGGCCATTTTACTTCTCAATATCCACAAAAGAATAAGGGCAAGGGTAAGTCACAAATATTTGCAGCGACAATAGAGACACGATTGAGTGAGCTTGCTTCCAATATCGAGAGTGACTTTTTACTTGTCTTGCCTTTCTACCAACATTATTGCTAGAAGAACCTGGTACTTGGATAGTGGCACCTCCCACCACATGGCAAAGGCTAGAGATATATTCAGTAGTTTTGCAAAGGATGACTCATGGATCCATATTGAGCTTGGCGATGATGGCAAGTATGCAGTGAAGGGACAAGAGACAATTTAGTTCTAGCCTGAGTTAGGAGGGTACTCTATGTACTTGGCCAAAAGAAGAACCTTTTGTCCATGTTACTCATGGAGGGCATTGATTATGAGGTCAACTTCTGGGGGGGCAAGTGTTTCATCTGCCTTGAGGGAGCTAGTCCAAGACTGCAATGAGGATTGTGTTGATTTTTGAAGAGCCCTCTAATCTGATAATTGTTTCTTATGATTCTTTCTTAGATTGATCTTTTGTTACATTTATTGTGCATCATAAAATAGTTACGTAGGGAACTTCAACAATAAACAATATGCCAATAGGATCATAAAGAGACAACCACACAAGCACATAATAGTTTACTCTCGGAAAACCCACATGGGGGGGAGAAACCCAACAACCATTTCCTTAGAATAAATTCATTACTTCAACAGAGATATATCTAAGTCAAATACTAGGTCAAACCTGGTCCATCCTCCTAGTCAAGTCATAGACGCGCTTAATAAAATTTGGTATGGTCTGCTCTCCTAGGGCAGAACTTTGGTCTGTCTTCTCATCATAATATTTCAGTTTTGTAGCTTTGTTGCTGTTTGGAAACTCGACCCTTCAACAAAATGATAATCATGAGGATAGATCTTCAGGAGTTCGATTCTTCAACAGAATGTCAACCTCATAGATTTGACCTTCAATATATAGATAGATCCATCCTTCAATACATAGACAGATCCATCCTTCAATACAAAGATACTCACCCTTCTTTCTTGTCTCCATCGCAAAAGATATCAAGTCTTGAATCTTGATGTTGTGATGTGAATTGCCATTGGAGTGTTGGACAACCTCTTTACCTCCTCACATGTGATTGTTTTCTCTGTGGTGTAGACCTCTTCCTTCTTCGCTTGTGAGAGCTCCTTCAATGCTTGAGTGAGGGGCCTTATATGCCTGCTTAGATTTTCCAACCAATGATATTATCTCATTGTAATGACAGTGCTGCTGTAACTACAGGAAGAGGTTTGTTCCTCGTTTTCTGTGCTAATTTCAGAGCTATGAATGCATTATATTGGAGTGGAGTACGACCCTTATATATAGGTGTTTTCTCCTTCTTCTAGGCCGACTAGA
Organism: Pinus taeda; assembly: GCA_000404065.3. Lineage (NCBI taxonomy): Eukaryota > Viridiplantae > Streptophyta > Pinopsida > Pinales > Pinaceae > Pinus > Pinus taeda. The sequence continues at coordinate 110,032 of APFE031725505.1, read as the reverse complement.
TAACCTGTTTGTAGGCTGACTTGAGGACTGTTCTTATGCTTTGGATTTCTTCTTCCTAGGATGTCGTAGCTTGGAGGATGCTTGTGACTTTGCTTGGAGATATTCTCTTGACCATAATACATATACATGCAAGGTATACCATGCCCTCAAGGTCTTCAACTTATTATTTTGATTATTTGACTCACCTATAGCACTTTAAATAGTGCTAGACCTATTTCAATGAGCAAGAAACTCATTGACTTATATTATAAAAGTAATATTTCTTTTCTTGAATAAATACAGATATCAAAAGTACATTTATGAAGACCGAACCTAGTTACATTTCCTTGAACACTCCCTCTTAATTCGGGAGGTATTCATATAATCTTCCAAGGTGTTTGGTTATTATCAATCTTGAAGAATTCACATAAGAGAAACCAGATTAGCAATCCATCTGTTATAGCATCATATCCATCAACATTGTCATAGTGCAAGTCCTTGACTTAACAACTCCATCACTTTATGAGACCATGAGCTACAATGCTGGCGAGGCCAATGATTTATAGACACCTTCATCATTGTCTCTCAAGGTACATACTGACCCAGGTGTTCTCCGAGTATGACCTTCTAGGACTATTCTTATCTTGGGTTCCTAATCCTCAAAAAATATCGGTCCTATTGCCTACTCTTGTCTTGGATGCTCTACACATCCTCAAAGAGTATCGGATGCCTGATGATTACCTAATCCTCCCATTCTCTCTTCCCAAGTGAAGACAAGGATGTTGTGTCTATGTTGTGTCTACATTTCCATTCATGGCCTTCATCTAGACTTACGGTTGTTAGTCCTGGTTTAGTGCATGACCCATGAATTTGAAAACACAATTCTCACTCCTTTGTAATTAGGGGTGATCCAAATCTCCCTCTTGATCAGGGACCTGTTAGAGCTCCCTCTTAACTAGGGAATCTTTCATTCATCAATAACTGCGTCTTCGGGTGTCCTTTAGCTGCTTGATCTTCTTCCTTTCTTTGATGTCATGAAGTCTTCGTTTAGACTTCTTCTAGGTAGGGCACCATCCATCGATCACTTTCATCCCTTGTTTGCCATGTCATGTTTCCTTCGTGGAAAGTGGCTTTCTTGTCATCTTGGCTACTCCTTTGTCATCTTGTCCATGCTTCAGAATATTCTTCTCATGGATGCTTCATTGTACTTGATTGTTTACATGCTTTGACCTAGTAGCCCATCATGACTTCATCCCAATATTGCTTCAAGATTGCTTTTTCTTTTGGTGGATGGCTTCTTCATCATGACATCTCTATAGAGTAGAATTAGTTGTCTGCACCCTTTATATCTCCAAGGCCTTCATAGGTGTCAAGGGTCCTTTCTTCCTTTATCAGAGTTGTCTTGCCTTCTTTCGGGAGATATCTTCAAAGTATCTTGTCAGATAGTGATTCTCGGTGATCATGGTGTTCTTCCACATGCTTGATCTCTTTCTTCGTTTGCTTCTTATCAGATAGATAGGATAACTATCTAATGCTTCTTGCGAGAGCATTCCTTCATTACTTGCTTCTTGGACTTGTCAGTATTTCTTCTTGCTTCTTATTCAACAATCTTATACTCCTTATGCGAGCATATTCTTTTGTTGACCTTCATTGCATTGTGGTACATGCCCTCGAGCATGTTCTTGGTGAAAGAGATTCTTTCATGCTTGATCATGTTATAGAACTATCCCATGACTCAATAATATACAAATGATAACATGACTAAGCTTTGATGCATACATACCTCATCTTGATTCTCCTTTGATCATCTTAGCTTCATTTGATTGTCCTTGGTGTGACCCTTCTTGCTTCATACTAGCTTGCCTGCATATCATCCTTTTCTTGAATCCCATGAATGAGATTCCTACTGAGACATTTGCACGGGTTTATGAACCTTCTTTTGAAGATTCCATCACAGGTTCTTAGAGATCCTTGCCTCACAAATGTTTCTTTTCCTTTTGATGATGGAGGTCTTCTAAGATTCATGATCAATTTTCTTTTCATCGTAGATGAGGTCCTATACAAGGTATGCCTCTTCTGTATGAATATCTTGAGCTATATCTGCCATGCTCCTCTATTCTAGAAGATATTTCTACCTATTCATTTTTATTCTTATTATTAATGCTACATCTTCATGAGTATCTAGAACTCTATATACATCATGCTTCTAGATTCTAGAGTCTGTTTCTAGCCATGCAATTTTACACTATTCCTTCATGCTCCTATACTACTCAAAAATTTGAACGAAGTCTAGAAGTAAAGAGTTTGACCTAGTCATAGTAGAGATCAGGAGGATCTTCCTTCTTTTGCTTCTTTCCTTCTTTCACTTCTTGAGTTATGTGAGCTTCTTCCTGCTTTTTTTTGTTGTTGTTGTCCTTCTTAAGCTTAGGACAATTCCATCTGTAATGTCCATATTCTTGGCATCCAAAACATTGGATTTTTGACATGTCTTTGTTGCTTGTTCTTCATGGACCAAACTTGCCAAAATTACCCTTTCTTTTGGCCATGGTAGAAAATGCTTGCTCCTTTCATCCCACATCTTCTTTTGCCTTAAGTTTAGTTTCCTCTGTCTTGCATAGAGACCACATTTCAGTGAGAGTGGTTGCTTCCTTCTTGGCATATATGCTTGATGTGAAGTTCCCCACTCCTCAGGTAGAGCATCGAGTACTACAATTGTCATCTCTCTGTCAGACATGACTTCCCCAAGCTCTTGAAGTTAATCTCTCATTTCAGAGATTTTCATGAAGTAGGGAGTTATTCCTGCCTTTGTTATCTATATATTTTATAATTCATTCCTTAAAGATATTACTTTTCCGGTTGTGGATATCGAAAATAGCTCTACTAGCTTATCATAAATTTCTTTTGATGTCTCAAACTTGGAGACATAAGGAATGAGAGAGTTTTTGATTGATTCTATCAGAATCCTTTGAGCTCTTGTCTCATCCTTATTGTACTTGGCTAAGGCTTGAGTTTGTTCCTTAGAAGGGGAAATGATATTCCCTTTGACATGTTCAAGGAGTTCATTCTCCTTGAGAAGTAGATCGGTCCTCTTCTTCCATGCAAGAAAGTTATTGGTACCTACCAATTTATTGCTTTCTTTGCAAACCTACCAATTTATTTAGAAGGGGACATTTACTTACTTGATAGATTTTGAGATGTAATGGACTTGCTTCCTCCTTGAAGACTTGATGGCTTGATGTACTTCAAGTTGCCGCCTTCAAGTGGACTCGCTTGATGACTTGGAGCTTGATGTAGGTCCTGCTTCAATTTGCTCTTCTCTGTAGGTGCCTTTATGTAAGGCTCTTCTTCTTGCTATGTAGACCTCCTTGATGAATGATGGATTATAGACCCTTCTTGTCCTTGAAGTGATTGAGACTTTTAGGCTTGATGCTTCAACTTTGTAGGTGCTTCTCCTTGATGAGTCTTCTTGAGTTGCCCTTTCCTTGATGTGTTAACCTTTGCTCTGATACCATGTGTTAACCTTGCCCTTTACTTTTTTTGTTAGCTTATTCTTCTTCTTATTAGTGCATATGTGTGGACTTCATGAAACTGCTACCAAAACATAAAAACAAGAAAACAAGATGTTGGCTCTTTGCCAGGGCCAAAACCTCTCTTCTCTTGAGAGGAAAATCCTTTAGTGAATTTCTCTTATTGAAGCTTCTATTGATCAATGCCAAACCCGAGACCCCTGACAAAGAGATCCTCCAAGCACAAGTTAAGTCTTCACTCCTTTCTGCACCATATAACCTGCCACTTCTTTCGGCACTTTGTTTCCCGACACTTCGTCCTTCTTCGTCCGGCTATTTGATTCACCTTACCCTCATGCCATCACCGCTGCAGACCAGCAACCACTTTTAAGAAAAATCACTACTACATAACGTTGGAAATAACAATGTTTATGAACCACCTCTCCGAACTCTATAATCTAAAAACAAAGTGAAGTGCACATTCACCCCTGCTATTTTTGTTAAACATCTTGAAAAATATATCAAAGAACGCGACTTTTCACTATAGTCACTAAGATTAATATTTTTGATAAAAACAAGTTAAGTTTGTAATCAATAAAGTGAGAGAAACAATATAGTATACCAGCAAGGTTTTAATTATAAAAGCATTATATTATTAGAATCATAAAGTTTCATATTATATTAAAAGGGTGATATATATATATCTATCTATCTAATATATATATATTTTATAAAATGAGATTTTATAAAAAAAAGTCTCTTATGTGCAAAGTTCAAAAGTAAGAAGGAACAAATGAAGAAGAGAACATAAATGTATACTTAAAAATCATATAAAGTTAAAAAAAGGGAAGGGAGGTGAGGAAAAAGGACGATATATTATATAATTATATATATATATATATATATATAAGAAAAGTAGTAAAGAAAGGTATTTAAAAAAGAAGAAAAAGGACGAATATTATATAAAGGGATATATATTATATAAAGTTTCATAGAAATCTATATACACGTACAATGTTTTGAAGGTCATAAAAGAAGAAAATAACAATATTTTATTATAGAGATTAAGAAGGGTTATCTTCAAAAACCATAATTTCATCTCAAAAAAGGCAAATGGAGTCTAATTTAAAGGAAAGGATTTTTTTCTTACTATAAAAGTATTCCAATTGCAGATTGTAGATTAATTACATTAAAATGGAATACCCAAGGGAAGGAGATTAATATCACTATCAACACACGTAACGAGGAAAATTACGTCGATGTTAATCTGGCGAATCAATTATTAATTCCAGAGTTAAACATAGGAGAAAGAACATATATTTTTGGCAAAAACCATGTTAAAAGAATTGACATCATTTTGGGTCAACCTTGGTTAAAAGAATTGGGTACGTTCATGTTAAACTTAGAAAAAAAGATTTTGATGTTTCCTTACAAGAGGAAGATGACCACCTTCAAGGATGTGACAATGAAGTCAAAGCCGATAAAGCCTTCATCAGAAGACTTTAAGGATATTTTAGAAAAAACTATACCAAAGAAGTAGAATGAGCTAGAAGAAGTCATTTCCAGTAAAGACAAAGAAATTTGGCGTCTTAGAAAACACAATGAAAAACTACTTGAACAAGTCAATAAAGCTAAGGTCATAAAGAAGGAACTCAAGATGCACTTCTTGGAACAAGAAGAAGAAAATTTTCGTTTAAAGAACCTTAATCAAACATTATTAGAACAAATCAAAAGTTTAAAAGATGATGAGGCTACTAAGAATAAAATTGACAATACAACAAGCAAATAGGTTTTACGCCTAAGGAATCATAACCAAAACCTCCTTACACAAATAAAGAAGCTTAAATGTGACAAGAAGTCACTAAATGACAAGTTAGAACAACTTCAAGAAGTAACATCAAAGTCTCCAATATTTTCAGTCCAAGTTGAAGAAAATGGAATGAATATCAATCCAATGAATGTCACAACTCAAGAAGAAGACACATCAGTTAAACAAAAAACACACTCAGATGTTGAGATGAAGGAAATTCCAAGTGAAGATTTTGTAACCAACTCGAGGACATTGGAACCTAAAGTAAATTAGAATCTTGCCACATAGATGATAAGGGAAACCAAAAAAACTCTTTATCTACATTCGAATCACAGGAGCATACATCTCAATCAATCTATCAATCCGTATCACTCAGAAAATAAACAACAAACTTATGTTCCGAAGAATATTGAAGTGTGCACAACTCAGTCCTGTGATAACATGTTAAATTATGGTATGTTCTATGCTTAGAGCAGTTTACTTATTTTTCTTCTTATTACCCACAGATTAGCAATCACATATACATTAAGTAAAGTGCAGATAGAACATTAAATGATCAACAGAAAACAAGCCAAGACAAGAGACACAAGATGTGGTGGCTAGCCAGGGACAAACCCCAATGTGGGGAAACACTTTAATCAAATCTTCTTTTATCTTTAATAGTTTAGCAGAGATAAATAGTACAAAATCTGAATTCTGTAATTTTATATCAGCAGTAGCAAACCCTAGATCAGCAAAGTCAAACTTGGTCAAACTAGTTCAAATTGACATCTAAAATGCTTGGTCAATTTTTGGTCAAATTGTCCTCGAACAGCGTGAAGAAACATCCTCAAAAGTACAGTCAATTTGCAGATTTCTGAAGTCAACTTGCAGCCTTAAATTAGGGCAGTCAACACTGGTCAAACCAGAGGTCAGATCACCTCGGTTTTCGTGCCAAAAATTGCGCCCTGCCTAAGAGGCAACCACACCCAATCCGCACTTCTGGATGGTCAACGCTGGTCAAAGAGATGACTTGCTGCCCTAGTGTCCTCCTCTCTGCGTCTTCCTTGCCCTAGGACGTCTTCCTTTCAGCCACACGTATGAGAGAGAGAGGCTCCTTTTATGCGTAGGAGAGAGAGAGAAGATGAGTGAATGAATTGTCCAAATGAGAAGGCTCCTTGTATTTATATGCAAACATTGAGGCTTTTGAGCCTACATAAGTTTGCTGGCCGACCTTGACAATTTGTCCATAATCAAAATAAATTCATATCTCCATAAATATTTATCAAAATCGGATGATCTTTAGATCAATCCTACACCTTTCGATGAGAGGAATCTAGGAAAAATATCAGAAGCCAAAAATAAGGTGATCCACATGGAGTTTGGCCCTAGTTGCCAATTTTAACACTCCCTCTCAACTAGGGAGAACTTCATCTGCAGTTTGTCGGACCGTCGCTGCTATCCATGCATCAAATGCACTGTCTTGTACGACTTGACCCCACTCTGCTCTGCTTTGCTTCTGCTCTGCTCGAACTATGAGGAAGAAGAAATGATCAAGGATGTATCATACCATCCCCCACTAACTCGAAGTCAGTCTCAGAGTGTGAAACACTCTCACTGATCCCAGAACAGTATTATTGATCCCAGATCAATGGAGGTCATCCTAGCACAGGGAGTACGGTAGATACAGCGATGCGTCCATCGATTGTACTACTATGGTCCCTATCCTCATTTCCCTGCTCATTGATTAGATGAGAGGTACTTCCCATGAGTCCCAGACTGCATGGGTAGGATGCCTCGACAGGAGAACTAATCATCCTGTCCACAAAAGAACGAAACATCTTGTCTAGTGGATGCCACAGAGGACTAATCATCCTGGCCTACAAGGGAAGTAATCATCCTGCTCCATAGTCGCCATGGAGAACGAATCATCCTGGCCCACAGGAGAACTAATCATCCTGTTCCACAGTCGCCACGGGGTGTCATAGTGGAAGCTTGAAACTTTACCCTGTACATAGTGCACCACCAGGGGATGGTGAGTCGCCCTGTGGTCACATGTTACTCCAAGAAGTACCCTGCGCCCCCCTGGAGCTCCCAGAGCTCAATACATCATACTCGACCCTCATAAGAGGGTCTTTTAACGACACCAAGTCGTTCTCGGAAGTCAGGAATTTGACCTTTCCTAGGGGCTTTGTCAAAATGTCGGTGACTTGTTGATCTGTACCAATATGTTGGAGCCTTATTGCTCCTCGCTGCACCTTATCTCGAATATAGTGGTACTTGATATCGATATGCTTGGAGCGATCATGAAATGCGGGATTCTCTGATAAACGGATCCCGCTTTGGCTGTCACATAGGATCACGGTGGTATCCAATGTAAATCCAAACAACGCACTGAAGAGCTTTCGCAACCAGACTGCCTCACAGGAGGCCATGCTAGCAGCAACAATGTATTCTGCCTCCCCGGTGCTCAAAGCCACTGACTTCTACTTCCTGCTCATCCAGGATATCGAGGCTGATCCCAAAGAGAAACAACACCTGGAAGTGCTCTTTCAGTCCACCACACTGCTTGCCCAATGTATCTCAACCCATGAGTGATTGTGTCACGAAGATATCTCAACAGATTCTTGGCACCAATCCAATGTGAGTGGTGAGGCTCAACCATATGTTGACTCAATGTGTTGATTGCAAAGCATATATCCGGACAAGAGTTCACCAAGAACATTAATGCTCCGACGAGTTGACGATATACGGTAGCATTACGTAAAATAGGTCCGACAGCACTACGACTTAACTTCTTGAAGTCAAGCTCCATTGGGGTAGTTACGGGCTTGCAGTCCACCATGCTGAATCTCTCCATTATCTTCATCACATATTTTCCTTGAGATAAGAAAATCTCCCCTGGTTTCTGCTAGACTTCTAGTCCTAGGAAATAGTGCATAAGTCCTAGGTCTTTCATCTCGAACTCAGAAGCCAACTCTCTCTTACATTCGTGAATGAGAGGGTTCTCACCTGTTAGAAAGAGGTCGTCAACATATAGCACTAGTATGAGAGGCTTGTCATCTATAACCTTAAAGTAAAGGTTAGTGTCGGCTTCACTCCTAGTGAATCCCAACTTCATCAAGTAGCAATTGATCCTCTCATACCATGCTCAGGGTGCTTGCTTTAGCTCATAGAGGGCCTTCTTCAACTTGCATACATGAGATTCTCGATCATATATCTCAAATTCTTCCGGTTGCTCCACATAGACCTCCTCTTTGGTCAAACCATGTAAGAACGCAGTCTTGACATCCATCTGATGTTGGTTGCATCCTTGCGAAGTAACAAGGGCTATGATTGAGCAGATGGTGGTATATTGGGCAACAGGTGCAAATATCTCGTCATAGTCTATACCTTCCTTCTGGGAGAAGCCACGAGTGACAAAATGAGCCTTATACTTTTCTGCACTTCCATCAACTGCATGCTTTATCTTGTAAAGCCATTTTGAAGTGACAATTGCTTTGTCCTGGTGTCTGGGGATCACATCCCAAACATTGTTTTTTATAATGGACTCATATTCCTCGGTCATAGCAACCTTCCATACTTGATGCTTGACAGCATCTGTGAATGACGAAGGCTCATTTTGGATGATTGTGCTCATGATGGTCAGGTATCCCTAATACCTGTTCGGCTTCTTACTTTCACGGAAGGTTCCTCTGGGTGCAATGTGTCCTTCAGCAAGTGTCCCCCTAAGCCATGAAGGCCTCTTCCTAGAAGAGGAAGGCTCTTGCGGAGGAGGATCAATAGGATCCATAGGTTCTTCCACTTCGGGCATCGGGCATAGTCTCATCTTCCTTTTCCTTCGGTTCGCTGGTGTAAGCTTCTTTAGATTCCCTCAAAGGTGACATAATGACTGATCTCGACTTCCCTTTGACCAACTACATAGATTCTATAGCCCTTAGTATTTTCGCTATGGCCCACGAAGATTCCTTTCTTTTCAGATGCACCCAATTTATTCTTTTTCTCTTTAGGCACATGAAAATATACAGGGTTTCCAAAAATTCTAAAATGAGATATGTTAGGTTTCTTATCGGTGAGCATTTCTTCGGGAGTCTTGGAACCCAATGCTTGATGAGGGCATCGGTTTTGTACATATACGACAGTATTTGCAGCTTCGGCCCATAGAAACTTCGGAAGTCTTTGATCATGGAGCATAGCAGGGACAACTTCCACAATTGTACGATTCTTCCTTTCCGCCACACCATTTTGCTCAAGAGTATATGGTGTAACAGTCTCCCTCTTAATGCCAGCCTCTTTGCAAAAGTCATGAAACTCAATGGATTCATATTCAGTCCCATTATCAGTCTTTAAGGTCGTGATCTTCTTTTCAGTTTGATTTTCAATCAAGGCTTTGAAGTGCTGAAACCAGGAGAACACTTCATCCTTCTTTTTCAAGAAGTATATCCAAGGCTTGCGAGAATAATCATCTGTAAAGGTGAGGTAATATAAATATCCTCCCAAGGAGTTCACAGGCACCATATCGGATATGTCTGAGTGAACCGATTGCAATATATCGGAGGTCTTGCTTTGGCTTGAGGGGAATGGTCCCTTTTTGAGCTTTCCTTCGGCACATCCTAGACATACACCTTCTTGCTCTAATCTGAACTTGGGCATCCCGGTCACCATTTTTCTTACATCGAGTAGAGCTTTATAATGATGGTGAGCAAACCTCCGATGCCATAGTTCGGACAGAAGAGATGTGTCACAAGACATGACAGCCAGCGGACTTCCTCTGACCTGATATAATGAATCAACTCGAAACCCAAGAGTAAAAGCATCTTTAAAGTTCTTTTTCCATACATGTACCTTGCCATCGCTGAAGGCCACCTTGTAGCCTTTGTCTTCCATTGCCGAAATGGACACCGGGTTCTTTTTGAGATCAGGTACATATAATACATCTTGTAAGTCGATCGTATTACCCTGATTCAATTGAAAAGTGACATTTCCTATGCCTTTCACAGGATATTTTGAATTAACTCCAAGAACAATTTCCAGGTTGGTTTCCTTCTCTATCAAATTATAGAGAGCTTCTTTGTAACCAGTGAAGTGCCTTGAGGCACCACTATCAATAAGACAATTTCCTAGAGAGTCCGGGGGAGCAGTAGTAGGTAGAGTTGCTGGTAGATGATATTCATTTTGCTTATTGTTAACAGTGTTAGATTCATACCTGAAATTTCTTGCCTTCTTGAATGGTTGTTCTCTTCCTTGATTTTCGACACTTCTTTTACCTCTGCCATTTGACCTGCCATTCCTTTGATTGCCTTGAGAGGGATTTTGATCATCGTCTCGATGTGAGTCCATTTTATCAGGACACTCCCTTGCATAGTGACCTGATTTATTGCAATTGTAACATTGTCCTTTTCTTCCACCCGTTGGTCCAGCCTTTCCTTTGCCTTTAGCCCTGAAATTGTTTCTTCTTTTAGTATGAGAAGAAAAGGCAGAGGATGACCTTTAAGTATGGGCATTTCTTGCTCTTCCATCCTTGTTTCTTCTTGAATGCATTTGGCCATTAATTCCTCAAATACAGGAATTACATTATTGTTGAGAAGAGTAGTCCTGAATATATACCATTTAGATGGTAGTCCTCCAAGAGTTGTGAGTGTCATTTCTCTGTCACGAATTACTTCCCCAATAGATAGGAGATCATTCTTGATCTCGGTGATCCTTAAGAAATATGTTTGCATACTCTCATCTTTGCCCTTCTTAATTTCCTTTAGCTTATTTCTAAGAAACAAGACTTGATTTACATCATTGACTTTAAATAAACTCACCAGTCTATTGTAGATTTCATTGGAGGTGTTCAGCTCGGAAACATAGGCCACCAAGCACTTGTTGATAGTGTCCCGGATGATCTTTCTTGCTTTGAATTCTCCCTTGGTCCATTTGTTCCTAGCAGCAGCGGATGCATTTGATGGAAGCTCAACAATTCCGCCTCTCACATGGTCCAACACTTCTTGTTCTTCTAATGTTAGATGGAGAGACATCTTCCATCCGTGATAGTTAGACTTGTCACGGAGTTTGTCTTCAACAGGGAAGTGTGTTGAGGACCCCATGATTTCCTTCAGATAGCCTTCCCAACCTTATCTTCAGTGATTGCTCTTGCTCTTGCTCGTGCTTGGGCTTTGTCTTCACCTCAACTTTGATACCATGTTAAATTATGGTATGTTCTATGCTTAGAGTAGTTTACTTATTTTTCTTCTTATTACCCACATATTAGCAATCACATATACATTAAGTAAAGTGCAGATACAACATTAAATGATCAACAGAAAACAAACCAAGACAAGGGACACAAGATGTGGCGGCTAGCCAGGGACAAACCCCAATGCGAGGAAACCCTTTGATCAAACCCTTTTTTATCTTCAATAGTTTAGCAGAGATAAATAGTACAAAATCTAAATTCTGTAATTTTATATTAGCAGCAGCAAACCCTAGATTAGCAAAGTCAAACTTGGTTAAACTAGTTGAAATTGACCTCTAAAATGCTTGGTCAATTTCTAGTCAACTTGTCCTCGAACAGCCTGAAGAAACAACCCTTGAACATCCTCAAAAGTATAGTCAATTTGCATATTTCTGAAGTCAACTTGCAGCCTTAAACTAGGGCAGTCAACACTGATCAAACCAGAGGTTAGATCACCTCGGTTTTCATGCCAAAAATTGCGGCCTGCCTAGGAGAGGCAACCACACCCAATCTACACTTCTGGATGGTCAACGCTTGGTCAACACTGGTAAAAAAGATGACTTGCTGCCCCAACATCCTTCTTTCTGCGTCTTCCTTGCCTTAGGACGTCTTCCTTTCAACCACACGTGTGAGAGAGAGAGGCTCCTTTTATGCGTAGGAGAGAGAGAGAGAGAGAGAAGATGAGTGAATGAATTGTCCAAATGAGGAGAAGGCTCCTTGTATTTATATGCAAACATTGAGGGTGAGTAGATGTGACTGTTGGGCTTCTGAGCCTGCATAAGTTTGCTGGCGGTCTTGATAATTTGTCCATAATCAAAATAAATTCATATCTCCATAAATACTTATCAAAATCGGATGATCTTTAGATCAATCCTACACCTCTCGATGAGAAGAATCTAGGAAAAATATCAGAGGTCATAAATAAGGTGATCCACATGGAGTTTGGCCCTAGTTGCCAATTTTAACATAACAGTTCATCACAAGTTTCCAGTAATCAAAAGATTTCACAAAAGATTAATTTAGGATGGTCATATCCTTCTTCCGTGCGACAATTTTATATATCACTCCAAGGATCATATCAACTTGTATTGACAAGGATGACTGTCCCGAGACGAGAAGACATTCATAGTAGAAAAAGGGATCAAGCCCTTTCATCAACAAGCTTTTGAGGACAAAGCTTTTTGAAGAGGAAGGCAATGTTATGAATATAATTATGTAAAAGTAATAAATATAGATAAGAAATAATAAACATAATAATATGTAAATAAGTAATAATTAGTTAAACAAAAAAGCATGTCTAAGGAGACATGACCGTTCATAAAGGGACACCTGCTTGGTATATAAGCAAGCCCATCACTCTCAATTGTATCATCCTTATTTATACATTTTAATATATATTATTGTATCTCAATGGAGATATTTATATTCCAAATCTTTTGGAGTATTTAACTTGAAGAACGAACTTTGTTCGTTCCATCCAAGCATCCTAGAGGGTCATATTCACATTTGTAGGGTGTGCGTTGAGAGCCATGGACCTCCACCATAACAGAGAGAAGATAGCCATGCCATGGGATCCTTTAGCACCATTCATTGCTCGCTTCTGTTTGACTTATTTGATGATGATGATGATGATGCACTTGGACCACCTTGCCCAACCGACTACACACTTGCACCACACAGTTAGCAGTTGGTCTAGGGGCCAAATGGGGTTTTGTCTCACCTTGGGAGACAAGGAAGGGCTTGGATCATTGTTCCATCCCTTGCATATGGGATACATGCTTGTTCGATTCAGTTCGAGACCCATGAGGATGCTTTTGTACCCCCATAGCCACTTGGGAGCACCACAAGTCATTTGTTTGGAGATCAAGGGGCCATCCCCTTCATCACTATTTTTTGGAGCCCTTCTATTCATTCTAGCACATGTTGGACTTCATTTGGCCTTCCAACCACCCTTCTACCTACTTGTTTATCATTTCAGCTCTCTTGAGAGGCTGATTATTCTTATTATGCAGCTGTTTGGTGGGTTTGTCACCAAAGTGTTGTTATTTGCACATTATTTTATTGTTAGGGGCATCATTAGGCCTAATTTAGCCATTCAAACTCCTTAAAGTAGTGTGTAAGAGAGGATCATTTCACCTCTCATCATCACTTGGATTGGTATCTCTTTGTAAAAAAGCATTCCGACCTGCTACTGATGAGCAAATTGGAGATCAATTGGTGCATTTTGATGTTTGGATATTTGTTATTTGTCTTGGAGCTTCATTTTTGCAAGTCTAATGGATGGATATAATCTTCTTGTCATGTAAGTGCTTTTCTTATGCAGATTTTTTCATGTAATTTGTCTAATGTATGGAACGCTATGCTTGGATTATTTTTGTACCCTAATTGTTGATGCAAAATTCATAATCACATGTAATCTTGGCTCGTTGTATCTGCTATTCAGTTTGGCAAGAAGATCAAATGTTTGTAGGGTGGGTATTGAACTTTGACCTTGAAACTCCATTAAATATACACAACGAAGAATAAATCCTTGTTGAGACTTTGTAGATGCTTATCTAGGGCATGTGAAGTTGCAATAAGGCTCCTTGATAAGTTAAACGTCTCAAAATTGAACTCACTTTGACTCCATTCTCCAAATTGGCTAGGGACTGATCTCAATCTTTGGTGGTTTCTTTGAAAATCTCTCTTTTCCTCATTTTCGCTGCCCTAACCCTAGACGACCTAGCTAGGGCATGAACAAATGCACTTGCTCAACGAGTTGGCTAGGAACTGCATTGGTGTGTCCTCCACATGCCCTCCAAATTTGAAGTTGTTCCCACAGTCGGTTTATGAGATACACCAAGCCCTAGCTTCAAAATCCTTTGGTTCTTGGTCCTTCTGGGTTTGCGGCCTTCAAAGGGATCTATTTTACTAGAAAACTCTAATGCAATTCACCAATTGTTGATCCCTTCTTCTCCCTTGCTTGGCTTAGGCCTTTGTTTGAAGTCTCACCTGAAACCCTAGGCTTTGCTTGGGTCCTCTTGGGCTTCTTTGTGTTCCCGCATCTCTGTCATTCCTTATCTCACAAGGCCACTTAGAAACCTTATTTCGAAAAGGAATTTTAGGTCTAGGGCGTCCGTCATTAAGGAATACCTCTAATCCCTAGGTCTAGGCATCCCTTGAGCCTTTGTTAGAGAGCCCTTCACCTTGCTTCTAAAGAAAACAAACCCTATTCGTTGAGCCTCTCTTGTGAATGGTCCCTAGAAATCACTACCTGTCCTATCATTGATTCATCTTCCCTAGTGATTTTGTTATGCCAGGACTCCTCCCATCAGTGAAAGTCTGTAAAGGGCAGGGGACATCGACTAAGGTGACAGTGGGTCCTTGTCCCATTGTATCCCACTTGATCTAGTAGTAGTCCCTTTAGAACCCCTCCTAGGACCCCTGCTAAATTGAGCAGTAACATGCCCCTTGCTCAACTTTAGGGGGAAGTTGAGATATTTTGAATAATTGTCATTTGTGGGCACATGCCAACCTACTATGTGTGGTTGGTTCCTTTATGGGTCAACCTTTGGGTAGTTACACCCATCATTAGACCTAGAATTTTACAGTGAGGTCAACCTAATCTCTTGCTTGGGTCTAGTACTTTAATTGTATGTGATTGGTACAAATACACACTAGTCACACCATATGTAATCATCTCATTTAAGTGAGTTTTCTCATTCTTTAACTTAGGGCACTATACGTTGTGTTTCTCATGTTAATGGTTTTATCTTCTTTTCTCACAAGGCACTATCTAAGTCAACACGACATGAGGACACGAGACACGAAGGACCCGAAAATACGAATATCAGACATGTGACGCGATGACCCCTTGGAACATGACACAAAGGACATGTTTTTTTTTTTTTTTTTTTTTTTTTTTCTCGGTAAAAGACTATGCTAAATTCTATTAACTGGTAAACATAAAATTACAATAGGGGGCAGCTGTCGAAGCCTGCGCATCACATATGCTACAAAAATTCCCCGAAGTAGAGAAGCTGGGGATTACATCCAAGCTTACAGCCAGATAGACTGAACAAACTGCCAAATTCCTTGGCTTTATAGAGAAACAGAGAAAGAGAGTACTGAGAATACTGAGAAACTGGGAGAGAGAGTACTGAGACCAAGACAATTGCATTCGCCGCGGCTGGAAAATCTCAAAAACGAGCCAACACCCAAAGCTGACTGCCAAAAAGCCAAAAAGAGCAAACACAAGTGCCAACTGTTCAACTGTCTTCGTCCCCCTGTGTCTCTGCATCTGGCTGACACGCGTCATCGTGGCTGTGCCCCTCTTTGTCATGCTCCACGTTGCCTTCCTGGTCTTTGTCGGTGTTGCCAGCATCGGGGTCCAGGAAGAGGTCGATGCAGTCACTCAAGGGAGGAACTGGAGAAGGCGAGTCGACCTGTATTACTGGAACATCCTCCGTCTTTCCTGCCATGGCTAATTGGGCCGAGGAATGGTCACTGCTGTTGGAAGAATTGGGGTCTATGCAGGATATTGGAGGAACCTGGTTGATTTCCTCCGTCATCAATATGGTTATCTGGGCAGAAATCAAGGGGTGGTTCAGGTTGCTCTGGAATTTGAAGTGGGTGGATTGGAAGGTGCTGTTGGGTATCGGATGGCGGGTGGGGTTAGAAGCAAGGGAATCCTCAGGGGGAGAAGTAAGATTGATGGTGGTGAGCAGAGGAGTGGATTGAGGGCGCGCAACATGTCGCTTGCTGCTGCCAGGCTTATCTCCGGAGTGAGAGCGCTTCCCAGATTTTTTCATGGTGCAAAGAAGGACCGTGATTGTCAACGAGGCGGAGTGGGAACCAGAGAAGCTCCTCAGAGCGTGCGAAGACTCTAGACCGAGATGCGAAGCCGAATAGAAAACAATTGAAACACTGAACCGTGAAACAGAGCCAGAAAAATTAAAATTGCTGCGGATGAAGCACTTACCCCAACCTGATAGCGGACTTCTAGAGCAAGGGGCACCGACGGAGTTGAAGGGCTTCCAATTCGAGCCTAAACCAGCTCGAATTTCCCCTCTGAGGCGCGGCTCCCAGACTACCTCACCCACCGAACTCACCACAAACCGAACAGAGTATTCTTCAGTCGCAGGCATAATGGAAAAATTACTGAATTGCCGCCTGCATATACCGCTCCACAGACCGCGTCGGGCTCCGCTCGCCATTAATGGCGCTGTCCTGCACCGTGCTAAGGTCATAAACCTCACCGTCCCGCCACCAAACTGTGTTTGGGGCTCCACGCTGCGCAGCAGGTGGCGGCCTCATGCGTCTTAAGTGCGCATGAATGCCATTTAGGGCGTCATTAACACTCGGATCCGGGAACAAAGGACATGTTATATATTATATATTTATAATATATATTAGAAAATACAACAAATTAGTGAATTACATATAAAATATGAAATATACAAAACATTTAAATGATGATGATATAAATTCAATCATATTGATAATGCTTATAACCAAAATAGCACTAAGTGCAATCCATTTCTGAACCAAAAATACATCAACAAAGAGGCCCTAATTGGCTTGTAGAGTAAAAAAAGATTATGCTACAACAAATAACTAGTTCTACATATCATCAAAATCGTTGCCTATATTGGGATTCTCATAATCATTATGACCCTGTATGCATTAAAATAAGATAGAAAAAACTTAACTTGTCAAATTGAGATTTTGTTTGAGTGATGGCTACATTTTTACTTGGGTCATGACGAAGGAGTTCAACAATCAATGCCACCAACATTGAGGTACATATAGGGCTTGGTCCTATTAATTAAATGCTAGTTCCATACCCTCATACATGAAAAACTGCGATGGAAATGTTGCAATCCCCGCAACTTTTAAATCTTGAAAACTGTTAAGTTTGTTGGATTTTGAGTGGGATCTAAAATTCTACTTTTTCCATTTGAAATCTAATGAGGTCGGAACCGTTCTCAAACAGGGTAAGTCAATTAATGGTAATGTTTAAAAATTAGGTACTAGGATTTTCATCCTTTTACTTTAAGAATTTAACATTATCGTTATTTGTATAACATTAAAAGGGCATGAACAAATGCAGTTCCCAACACATGGAATCCCTTCTAACATTGCTTAATTGCCCTTAGCTGCACTTGAAAACCTTTGAGAGCTCCAAACCTGTAGCTTAATTGTGTGAGAATGGGGCAATAGAGTGATTTTAAGATGCTTTTTCTTCGGACACGTGTTCAAATTTCGGGACACCAGTAGGGCTAATGTCCAACACGAGTCAAACTAGTGTCCTGCGATTAGGGCATGAGTCAAAATCGTATTGGAGACTTGCCACATGTGTCGTGTTTGACATGTGAAATACGTGACATGGGGGTTGTGGGGGGAGGACATGCCATGTTACTTAGGGTGCTATTATATTTTAGCTTGTTTTTCTTATTGAATGTGCATTTGTTGAAGAATTCACGGTAGATCCTCTAGCTCATGATTTCTAACAGCAAATACCTAACAATATAACCACTACATTAAATAACTCAATATTGCATCACTTTACTACCGAGCCTTTACTGTACCTGCACTTTATCTACCCTCCTATTTTCAAATTTGTAAATATTCTGTTGTTAATATGAGATGTATTTTACAAAAAGAAAGGTTTTATTGTACTTCTAGAGAGGAAAGACTAGGCTCATCTCAACTTTAAAGCCAAGACGACCAAGCTGTTGGTGAGTCAAGCTAGTCCCAACAATGAAGTTTGAGTCGTAATTATGACAATTTTATCTAACAAACTTTGCTTCATCTTGTGAAGCTTGAAGTTTGGTCAAGCTTCTTACATTTGGAAAAGTGAATTTGTGTGAAAACCCCATGATGTAAGAAAACTTGCATTTTTTGCTTTGCTTGAGGTTGATCATGCATAAGCATGTAACAATGTTGCTACTTTTCGTCCTGAAGACTTTGGGTTTGAGGGCGTTTGTTTTCTTACTCTTGGTAGGATCAAGGTTGCGGGGGAGCACCCCCCCTTCTCTTGAATATGCTCCCGATTATGTGCATCCTTACATGCTATATAAATGAAAAGTTGTAACTTGTGGACTTGTGGTTGATGAAGATTGTAATTACTAGATGATTGATGTTATATGGTTTAACCCATGTTTTTATGCTTTTCATAACTAGTTCATCATTCTACATGCTTTCGTTGACATATATGCATCAAAATATATACAAATATATATTATATAAAATTCGCTTCCAACCCGAGAGCTTTTGAAAATGTCGCTCCCCACATCCGCTTCCTACTTCCGCGCCCGCTCCCAAGCAACCTTAGGTAGGGCGAGAGAGCAATAGGTGTTTTATTATCTTCATTTTGTCCCACGTTAATTAAATGAATGAGAACTAAAATATTAGGGGTAATCCTATAGACTATACAGTAGCAAGACCATTCAACTGTCTAATACAATGAAGAAGACTTTAGGCTATCTTTCTTCTGAGGAAGCAAATTCACACACATGCCAATGTGGAGTAACCAAATCGGAATTCTTTACCACTCATCAGAAAATAATCTCTTAGCTCAAAAACGTTGCACAAGAGAAAACTAGTATTACTGATGGATACGTTCTCCTTATTCAATGAAATATGTTCAGCCAGAATGTCTGGCTGGGATTTCATAAATGGCGTGGGATACTTCTTCATTTATTTTTGCCTTGCATTTTTGTGTAAAAGTTATTTGAAAACATAAGCAAAGGCAAATTGAAAGAAATATGTTTGAAATGATGAACTTCAAATTCCAGCATTGGGTTTTTTTTCAAGGATTGCAATGGTCAACATAAATTGTTGTTCTACTAAAATGTTTAAGGGATTTGAATTCTAAAGATGTAATTTAAGAGAAAGTTTGTGTCGAAGTTCTTGTCATATTGCAAAAGATAAACCTCTAAATATCTCTGAGCATTTATGGTACAAAACATAGTATAAGCAGGCAAAGATGTGTACAAGGAATATTATCGTTCCACTTATGTCAATTTTT
This sequence comes from Pinus taeda, assembly GCA_000404065.3. Classification (NCBI taxonomy): domain Eukaryota; kingdom Viridiplantae; phylum Streptophyta; class Pinopsida; order Pinales; family Pinaceae; genus Pinus; species Pinus taeda. Next base: position 90,527 of record APFE031725505.1, on the reverse strand, counting down.
ATTGGCAAAAGTTAACCAAGGGTTTCACTCACTGACAATTTGATTCCCTAATTGTTTTGTATATTCCATTTCCATCATAATTTGTTTATTCTCTTTATTGTCAACCAGGAACTGAATAGTGCGGCAGAATTTATTTCTCTATATGAAGAATTGATGCCAGTGGTGCAAACCTTACCACAAGTTTTGCTTCACAAGGAAATGATTGTATCAAAACTCCTTTGCCGGTTGCACATGCAGGCTAAGCTTTCCCTTAAGCCTATCCTCAGGTACAGAGAAATGATTTTGTTAGCTGTTTTGAGTAGAACGATTGCACATTTGACAATTTACATATGACTTGTTATCTATCATCTCCTGCCGGCAGAAAACATGCTTACTATTCAGGAAAGAACTGCATTTGAATTGGTATAATTTCTTCAAGGCATACATGATATCTGGTACTTTGACGTGGGAATGAACATTGGGTGTGTTAACGTCCATGTAACAAGTAACGTTTGGGGGATGATTCTGAGGGGATTCCGAAGGAGGCACTCATTTTTAATCTGTAAATTACTTGCATGATTCCAATAGTTGTACAAAAGAATTTATACAGAAACTTTATAATTTGGTCATTTGATGATAAAAATATATATCTTTCAATAACTAGGTGGAACATTTGTCCTGTAAATCCAAATATAATGTGAGAGTGACTGAGTGGATCCTCTAGCACTGTTTTATTAACTCTAATCAAAATTTCTTAAATTATGATAGTCTGGTAAACTTATTCTAGGTTTTAATCTGTTTTTGACGGTTCAGTCCATAAATATGCACAAAGAATTGTTTTTATATGCTTTTCTTCTACAGTGTTCCATTCAGCATGTACTTGCAATAATATATAACTACAGCTGATAAAAATATATATCTTTCAATAACTAGGTGGAACATTTGTCCTGTAAATCCAAATATAATGCGAGAGTGACTGAGTGGATCTTCTAGCACTGTTTTATTAACTCTAATCAAAATTTCTTAAATTATGATAGTCTGGTAAACTTGTTCTAGGTTTTAATCTGTTTTTGACGGTTCAGTCCATAAATATGCACAAAGAATTGTTTTATATGCTTTTCTTCTACAGTGTTCCATTCAGCATGTACTTGCAATAATATATAACTACAGCTGAAGCAAGTTATCATTTGTGTTTCAGTGCAGGTAAGGAAGTTCCATTTCTAGGCAATTTTGCCCTGCATGATGGATCCCCGACAAATGAGTTTCCTGGGAAAATAGAGAAATATGTAATAGAATAAATTGTCTAGTGGGTGATATTTCATATTACTTACTTCAGTAAAAGGTGGTAATTACCCCTTTTGCGACATGCAATTAAAGTTTGTCTTGTGCTTTTCTGCTCCCAAAGCCCTGTTGGTATACAAGAATGTGTTCCCTCAATGGTTCAGTGCATGTAGGTGCTTGCCTGTTCCCTAAACCAAAGGTGGGTTAGTGTTTGTTCCATCGCTCGGTGTGAATTGCATGTTCCCTTAATTAAAGTTGAGCTGGTGCCTATTCCCTTGCTAGGTGCGGATCCCCTGTTAGCTCAATCGCTGACCCTAGGTATGCATAGCTCAGTGTCAGTAGCTAGGTACCTAGATCCCAATGGTCAAAGGTCTGGTCCATGTATGAAAGTTCCCTGCATAAAATCTGGACCTTGAGGGAAGGAATAGAGGGCTGGGAACTTACTGGAATTTTAGAAGACCTTACTTTCATGTTCGGAGGGTCTGTGTTTGATTGTCAGTAGTGTTCACTGTTAAATTTTAATAAATATGTCTTAGGTTAGTAATAAAGTAATGATATGTAAAAAATCATAACAATGTCTTAATATAATGAGGTTTGTCTCTTTAGAGTGGTCCTCTTTTCAATGAGAGCACGGGTTTCCTCTTTTGTAGCAGGTTAGTTGGAGAAGACAATTTTTGGCATGAGGCTTAAATCATTTGACATTTTATTACTTTGACATCAAGGGTGTGCGTGAGATAGGAGGTTGGCGAGGGAGGGCATCAGTCTGGGATTAGTATGTTGTGTAACACAACAGGCTCAACTGCATTGAAAATGTGTGATGTTAGGCATAGCCCCCTGTGAGACACATGAGGTCGGATAGGCATTGCGGGTGACTAAATCTCAGCACCAACAGTGGCTTGCTTAGTAGGAGATATGGTGGTGTGTTTTGACAGACAGGTTGATGTAGTGCTGTAGGTAAAGTTTGCAGTTGTTGACATCAACATACATATGGGTGTACATGTGGGCTGGAAGGAATTTGCTGGATGGTGATGCCAGCAAAAGACAACTGCAGTGTAACAACATGTTTTACAGAAATAGCAGACTAAAACCACCATTATTTTGAATCCTTTTTGAGTTACCGTTTACAGAAATTGTGATGGAGAAAGCAGTTTGGAGGGGGTAAAACATTTTAGTGTGTCTTTATAGCCAAATACGATGGAAAAGGAAAGCAATGGCAACAATGCAGAGGTGAAAGCAATGATGAGAGTCCAACCTGTTGAAAATGTACTATGGTCGGTCTTCGTAATTGCTATTGTACTTTATCATTATCTATTTATTGTAAAAGAAGAATTTTATTTATTTATTTTGAAGCATGAGTTTCATGCTCCTTTTATTAGGTCAAAGTCTCCATTGTAGGCTTCACGGGTTTTCTTGAGTCATAAATTTTTATCTAGCTCATGTCAGCTGAGAGAAATGATAAACCTTGTCCTAGTTGCTGCTGTAGCTGTTGAAAATCTGTAGTAGCCGCGTGCCCAATAAGTTTTATGTTTTAGTCATCCCCTAGCAGTGTATTGGAGGAGGTTTCACTATGAAAACAGCCCTAGGAAAAATGTGCTCCAACTTCCATTGGGAGGATACTAAAGAACTATCTAAATGGGCACTTTTGACCTTCTAAAGAGGAGTGTCAAACGTTGAGCTGTTCAAGCTTCAGACTGGACTGAGTCCGCCTGCTAAATCAAAAGACATACCCTTGATATTGAGAGGTGTGGGTGGATTTATTTATCATATTTCTATGTTAAATATACTAACAATTATGCGTGTGATTGCTTGTATGGTATACTGTGTTTGTTAAACCTACACATAATGCAATGGGATGCTTTTTCTGAAGCTTCATTTATTCAATATCATTAACTGTTCTGTTCTTGTGTTATGTGATGACTGTATTTGCTTCTTAATTTAATTGCTTTCCTGTTCTTTTGTATAATCCTCTATCTCAGAACTTCGTCGTTTCTAATTAATGGTATGTTCTTTTAGAAATTCCAGGTACAACATGTTTGGTATTTATTAATTTCTTCTGATTAATTAAATTATGTTCTCGCAGTTTGATTGCAGTTCTGTCAAGGGATTTGCGTGAGGAGTTCATGCCGTAAGCTTTTTTCTTTTTTCTTTGAAGGATAAAAAGTAAAGTTTCCCATGTTGCAATTAGGTGATCCATTGATCTATCTAGATCTCTTTTATACATGGTTCCAAGTCAATTGTTTTGTGACATTCATTTTATATTGTGTCACTGGCATTTAAAATTTATGTTTATGTTTAATACTATTATGGGGAGCCATTTTAAGGAGTTAATAGATACATGTATCCATTCCTTTCCGTTACTGTAATGTGATTCTACAGTGCATTGCAAGACATCCAGTTTATGATACTAGTATCAAAGTATTCTGAATAATTGGTGTGATTATATCACATCACAGTTCATTCTTTTAATATTTTTGACCTGTCTTGGCAGTTTTCTCCATAAACTGATGGAAACCATGGGAAACCTTCTAGAATCTGGTGGAGATCGAGATCCTGAAATTCTTGAACAGGTGATGGTATATCCAGTATCTTCAATCTTATTGTCTTTGTCCAGAAGCCATAATTTCATGATTTCGTTTTCATTATGTAGGCAGGTTTTAAAGTTTACTTGTTGTCTGGTTGATTATTTGTTTTAAAAAATGTGAGTATAACATGGATAATTTGTAATTGATGCTGGTTGCTTATATCCAGGTTTTCACAGCTTTCTCTTATATCTTGAAGTACATGCAGAAGCTTCTTGTAAAGGACATTGCATATGTAATGAAGTAAGAGAACTTGATCTTGGACAGTTCGTCAGATAAGTTATGGGTATTTATGTGTGAGTTGTTACATCAAATGTGTTTAGAAAAACAATCAACATTTCTTCAAATTGCCTATATTAAATATTTTGATGGGGTTTCAGATTTATAGTTACTTAGGATTAGTTATTCTCTGAGTGCAGAATCTACTTACCATGGGTCGAGAATTTACTTGAGCACATTTGATAAAACTTTACAGGAATCCATGTATGGATAGAACAACTTGTGAGAGGGAGTTAGAGGGTTTTAACAGTGGGATGCCTGAGCTTTAGTAAGTGAAGCAAATCTGGACTTGTGAACAGTTGTGGGGTGTGATGGCCTAGTTCCTCTAAGGTAGTGGAGTGATATTTTGTGTAACTAAGAAATGTGATCCACACTGGTAATAGGTTGCAGATTTGATTCATAGTTGTTGATTTCTTTGTGGTTTTTTGAAGAGTTCCTGTCATGTCTAATTGCAGTCTCAGAGATTATGTTGGAGGCACTTTCAACTTTGTTCCATAGAAGTGCAGGCTGCACGTTCTTTTGGAAGGAATTTGAACTGTGCTACCATTTGGAGAAGGATGTGATATTTCCTAGTGATCCGAAGGATTTGACCTAGCATGCTAGGCAATTGGTCAGGGTAGAATGGATCATTCTAGATTTGGTGAAGGATCATCTAATCACTCGCATTGCAAAGAACACTGTTAAGGAAATGTATGATGCCCATGTCATCTTATACGAGAGTAAGAATATGTCTATGAAAATGCTCTCAAGGAAGTAACTAACCAGTACTTCCATGAGCAAGACTAATATAATAGTGTTAACCCCACTATAATAGTGCACTGGAGGGTTAAGGGCTAGCTAGCTTTCACTACACTGGTATTAAGTGAATAAGTGCTTCAGGTTTCATAGAGACCAGATAGGTTTCAGAAAGGCAAACACATTTCACAGGTATATACACCAATTTTGGTGGAAATCGGTATCCTTAGTAGTTTTCCTATTTTCTAGTAGCTCAAATTTGAGGTCCACAGGTTAAAGGTGATCAAAAATTTGGAATCCTTGCAAACTCACAATGCAACTGAACTTTTTCTAGGAAATATGTGAGACTCTGTTATTTAAAGCAGATATGGTTTCAGGGCTTGTATGATGATTCTAAGCTTATATTCGATTCCTTGCTGAAAATTGAGTCCAATGAGACTGATTTCATTTACATGCAAGATGCTGCTATTTTCGCAGTGCTTAATTTTAGGGATGCTATATTTAGTAGTGATCTCCAACTAGTTCCCTTCACTTTTCATCTTTCTATTTTTCACGAGCTGGATTTCTATTTTTGGCATGCCCATATTTAGTAGTGCTATTTTAGCAGGTGGGGGCGCTAAGCTCTTGGTTCCAATGGCAGGTGTGGAATGAGCGAATGGAGGCTTTTTAGGGTACTATATGGCAATCATTCCAACATTTTCTCATGAAGAAAACTCTGGGCACCTTCCATAAGTATGTTTGACAATTAGCTAAATCGGCTTCCTGACTTCCATTCTATTTTTGGTAAATGACTGGTCAATATTTTTGGCAAAGAAGGGCAACTTCGTTGAATCTTTCCTCTTTGCTAATTTTGGACGAAGTTGCACTGAAACGGACACGGGTTCTGAAATCCATACGTCTAAGAAAATAATTTTCTTCGAACCCCCTTATTAATTTTTTTCCTTGCTTTAGCCTACGGGAACCACATTAGGCTAGTGGACTCCGTCATAAGCCTCCTAAGTGGTGGGGACATCACATTATTACTGGTCAGACCACTGATTTAAGAAATTTTAGTTGTGGAGGCAGCTCACTTGTCTTGAATGAAGTCAACATGATCAGTTTTTAATGGAATTCAGGGGAACCAGATGAGCTTGTTTCATTTATAGAGAGGTTGACCGCCTCCTATGTAAGAGTTCCAGCTATATTTATGGCTGTTACTTGGATGTTTACAGCAGTTTACCTTACAACAGCCACCTAACATCAACATATACTTTATATGAGCAGGCTGCCCCTTTTGGACTTTGGGGAGAATTAAAAGAGGGTTGAACTTGTATGGCATTAGTGGGGTGTAATAAATAGAAAAACATAAACATTATTAAATAATAATTAATAAGTGACAATTAGTAATAATGAAAGGTCATATATCTTCTAAAGGACATGGCTGTCATATATCATCTAAAGGACCTGGCCTTTCATGAAAGGGCACTCTTGCCTAGGTATATATAGGAGGCCTGTTAAGTTATGGTATGTTCTATGCTTATAACAGTTTACTTCTTTTTCTTATTATATTCCACAGATTAGCAATCACATGTACATAAAGTAAAGTGCAGATAGAACATTAAACGATTAATAGAAAACAAGCCAAAGACAAGAGACACAAGATGTGGCGGTTAGCTAGACAAACCCCACAATGTGTGGGGAAACCCTTTGATCAAATCTTCTTTTATCTTCAATAATTCAGCAGAGAGAAATACAATAAATCTGATTCATATCAGCAGTAGCAAACCCTACATCAACAACATCAGAATTAACGGCTTCATTATCAAACTAGGGCAGATGATATCTCACAAACCATTCGTCGAATTGACTTCATTCCACCACCAAAAGTTGCGGCTTCCAGAGGAGGTTCAGATGAACCTACAACGTAGTTTAGATGAGGAGATCTTCTAGGCCATGCAAGTCAATTTTTACTTTTGCAGTTGCAGCTTTAGTTTCCGGCTTCAAACTAGGGCAGTCGATATCTTGCAAATCGTTCATCGGATTGACTTCATTCCACCACCAAAAGTTGCGGCTTTCAGAGGAGGTTCAGATGAACCTACAACGCAGTTCCAAAGAGGAGATCTTCGAGGCCACGCAGGTCAATCTTTACTTCTGCAGTTGCAGCTTCAGGTTCAACAGTTTCCGGCTTCACATGTGTGAGAGAGAGACACATGAGTTGTAGGTCGGCTTGATAATAATTCCATAATCAAAATAAATTCCTATCTCCATGAATACTTATCGGGATCGGATGATCTTTATATCAATCCTACACCTCTCGACGAGAGGAATCTAATAAAAATATTATCAGCGATGCATAAGATGACCCACATGAAGTTTTGCCCTGGTTGCCAATTTTAACATTCCCTCTCAACCGGGGAGAACTTCATCTACAATCTGTCTATCGGTCGTTACTATTCATCCATCAAATGCACTGCCCTGTACAACCTAACCCTTGCCCTGCTCTGCTCTATTCTGCCTGTTCTGCTTTGTCTTGTTCTGCCCTGTACTGAACAATACTGCTTTGCTCTGTTCTGTTCTGCTATGCTTTTGTCCGAATTATGAAGAAGAAGAAATGATCGAGGATGTATCATACTGACTCAAAGTCAATCTCAGAGTATGTACCACTGGTCCCAGACCAGTCTCAACCAACCCGAAGTAAGCGTCATAGTATGTACCACTCTCACTGGTCCCAAACCAGTACTGCACTGACACGAAGTCAGTCTCGGAGTATGTACCATTGGTCCCAGACTAGTCTCAACCGACCCAAAGTCAGCGTCATAGTATGGTACAACTCCTACCATTGGTCCCAGACCAGTATCATAGTATTAGAGAGTGTACCACTGGTCCCAGACTAGTCTCAACCGACCCGGCGTCAGTGTCATAGTATGTACCACTCTCACTGGTCCCAGACCAGTACTGCACTGACACGAAGTCAGTCTCGGAATATGTACGTCTAGTCCCAGACCAGTCTCAACTGACCCGAAGTCAGCGTCATAGTATGGTACAACTCAGTCAGCGTCATAGTATGGTACAACTCCTACCACTGGTCCCAGACCAGTATCACAGTCTTAGAGAGAGTACCACTGGTCCTAGACCAGTCTCAACTGACCCGAAGTCAGCATCATAGTATGTACCACTCTCACTGGTCCCAGACCAATACTGCATTGACACGAAGTCAGTCTCGGAGTATGTACCACTGGTCCCGGACCAGTCTCAACCGACCTGAAATTAGCGTCATAGTATGGTACAACTCCCCTACCACTGGTCCCAGACCAGTATCATTGATCCCAGACCAATGGAGGTCATCCTAGCGTAGGGAGTACGGTAGATACAACGATGCGTCCATCGGTACTACCATGGTCCCTAACTTCATTTCCCTGCTCATTGATCAGATGAGAGGTACTTCCCATGAGTCCCAGATTGCATGGGTAGGATGCCTCGACAGGAGAAGTAATCAATCCTGTCCTCACAGGAAAACACATCATTCCTGCTATAATCGCCATGGAGAACACATCAATCCAGGCCTCATGGGAGAACACATCAATCCTACTACAATCGCCATGGAGAACACATCAATCTAGGCCTCATAGGAGAACTAATCATCCTGCTACACAGGAGAGCGAATCATCTTGTTCTAGTGCGCACCACCATGGGAGGGTGAGTCACCCTGTGGTCGTATGTTGTTCTAGTAAAAACCGCAAGCCCTCAAAGCTCCCAGAGCTCAATATGCAACATGCAAGACCCTTGTACAAGGGTTTCTTGACGACTCCAAGTCATTTGGGAAAATCACAAATTAGATCTTTCCTCGGGGCTTTGACAAGGTGTATCGACCTGTACATCATCTTAATGTGATGGAGCCTCCTTGCTCATCGACTTACCATATCCCAGATGATGTCTATCTTCTGGAGCAATCGACGAATACGGGATTCCTCAATAATCGAATCCCAACTCTGGTTGTTACAGAGAATCACAGTGGTATCCAATGTAAATCCAAACAGCTCACTGAAGAGCTTTTGCAACCAGACTGCCTCACACGAGGTCATGCTAGCAGCAATATATTCTGCTTCGGTGGTGCTCAAAGCCATCGACTTCTGCTTCCTGCTCATCCAAGATATCGAAGCAGATCCCATTGTGAAACAACACCCGAAAGTGCTCTTATGGTCCACCACACTGCCTGCCCAATCAACATGTATATCCAAGTAGTCTCACATCTTCGGCAGTGTATCTTAACCCATTGTGCCACGAAGATATCTCAGAAGATTCTTAGCATCAATCCAGTGAGGCTCAACCAAATATGAGCTCACAATGCTAACTGCAAAACATATGTTCGGATGGAGGTTAACGAAGAACATCAATGCGAATGAGTTTATGAAACTTAGTGGCATTTCCCAAATCTGATCCGACATCACTACCATATAACTTCTAAAGGTTAAGATCCTCGAGGTAGTCACAGGCTTGCAGTCCATCATACCGAATCTTTCCAATATCTTTACCACATATTTTCCTTGAGATAGGAAAATTTCCCTTGGCCTCTGCCACAGTTCAAGTCGTTGGTCCTTCATTTCAAATTCAGAAGCCAACTCCCTCTTACATTTGTGAACGAGAGGGTTTGCACTTGTTAGAAAGAGGTCATCCACATACAACACCAGTATGAGAGGCTTGTCATCTTCAACCTTAAAGTAAAGGTTAGGATCGGCTTCACTCCTAGTGAATCCCAACTTCATAAAGTAGCTGTCGATCCTCTCATACCATGCTCGGGGTGCTTGCTTCAGCCCATAGAGAGCCTTCTTCAACCTGCATACATGAGATTTTCAATCATAAATCTCAAATCCTTCGGGTTGCTCCACGTAGACCTCTTCTTTGATCGAGCTGCAGTCTTGACATCCATCTGATGTAGGTTCCATCCTTGTGAAGCGGCAAGGGCTATGATCGAGCAGATGGTCGTATATCTGGCAATAGTTGCAAATATCACATCATAGTCTATACTTTCCTTTTGGGAGAAACAAAATGATCATTATACTTTTCCGTACTTCCATCTGCTGCATGCTTTATCTTGTAAAGCCATTTGGAAGTAACAACTGTCTTGTCCTAAGGTTTGGGATCTACTTCCTAGACATCATTCTTCATGATAGACTCATATTCTTGGATCATAGCATCCTTCCATACTTGATGCTTGACAATGTTTGAGAATTATGAAGACTCATTTTGCATGATCGTGCTCATGATGGTCGGGTATCACTAATACCTATTAGGTTTCTTACTTTCATGAAAGGTTCCTCGGGGTGCGACATGTCCTTCAGCATCATCAAATAGCCCCCTAAGCCATGAAGGCCTCTTCCTAGAAGAAGAAGGCTCATGTGGAGGAGGATCAATCGGATCCATGGGTTCTTCTACATCAGGCATTGATTCATCATCCTTTTCTTTCGGTTCCCTGGTGTCGGCTTCTTGAGAGCTCCTCAAAGGCGGAAGATTGTTCACCTTGCTAAGAGCCATATCTTCGTCAAAGGTGACATCATGACTAGTTACGACTTCCCTTTGATAGGCTACATAGATTCTATAGCCTTTAGTATTTTCACCATAGCCCACGAAAATTCCCTTCTTTCTAGATGCACCCAATTTATTTCTTTTCTCTTTCGACACATGAAAATATATAGGGCTTTCAAAAATTCTAAAATGAGAAACATCAGGGTTCTTACCAGTGAACTTCTCTTCAGGAGTCTTGGAACCCAATGCTTGATGAGGGCATCGATTTTGTACATATAGGATAGTGTTTGTAGCTTTAGCCCATAGAAACTTTGGAAGTCTTTGATCATGTAGCATGGCCCAGACAACTTCCACAATCGTGCGGTTCTTCCTTTCCGCCACACCATTCTGCTCAGGTGTATGTGGTGTAGTAGTCTCCCTCCTAATGCCAGCCTCAGATATGCCTGAGTGAACCAAGTGTAATATATCAGAGGTCTTGCTTTGGCTTGAGGGGAATGGTCCCCTTTTGAGCTTTCCTTCGGCACATCCCGGACATACACCTTCTTTCTCTACTTGGAATTCGGGCATCCCTGTTACCATCTGTCTTACATCGGGTAGAGCTTTGTAATGAAGGTGGGCAAACCTCCTATGCCAAAGTTTGGACTGAAGAGTTGTGTCACAAGCAATGACACCTAGCGGACTTCCATCGACCTCATATAACACTAAACCCAAGAGTAAAGGCATATTTAACATCATTTTTCCATATACATACCTTGCAATTGCTGAAGGTTACCTTGTTGCCTTTGTCTTCCATTCCCGAGATGTACACTAGGTTCTTTTTGAGGTCAGGTGCATTTAATACATCCTGGAATTTCTAGCCTTCTTGAATGCTTGTCCTCTTCCTTGATTCCCAGCTCTCCTCTTACCTTTGCTATTGAATTTGTCATTCCTTTGATTGCCATTAGAGGGATTTTTGATCGTCGTCCCAGTATGAGTCCTTTCTATTAGGGCACTCCCTTGCATAGTGATCTACTTTATTGCAAATGTAACATCATCCTTTTCTTCCATCCTTAGGTCCAGCCTTCCTTTTGATTTAGTCTCAGAATTATTTCCTTTCTTAGCATGAGAAGAAAATGCAATAGGAGGACCTTTAGGCATGGGCATTTCTTGCACTTCTTCCCTTGTTTCTTCTTGAATACATCTAGCCATTAATTTCTTGAAACCAGGAATTACATTATTGTTTAGAAGAGAAGTCCTGAACACATGCCATTCGGATGGTAATCCTCCAAGAGTTGTGAGTGACATTTCTCTGTCAGTAATAGTTTCCCCAATAGATAGGAGACGTTCTTGATCTCGGTGATTCTTAAGAAGTATGCTTGCATACTTTCATCTTTACCCTTCTTGATTTCCCTCAACTTATTTCTAAGAAACAAAACTTGATTTGCATCATTAACTTTAAATAAACTCACCAGTCTTTCGTAGATTTCCTTGGAGGTGTTTAGATCAGAGATGTAGGCCACCAAGCGCTTGTCGATAGAGTCCCAGATGATCTTCTATTTTGACTTCTTCTGTTTTCCGTTTGTTCCATGCAGCAGTGGATGCATTTGATGGAGGCTCAACAATATTGCCTCTTACATGGTCCAACACTCCTGGATCTTCTAGGGTTAGATCGATAAACATCTTCCATCTGTGATAGTCATCTTTCTTACAAAGCTTGCCTTCGGCAGAGTGTTGAGGACCTCATAGTTCTTTTAGGATAGCCTTGCCAATCTTCTCCTCGGTGATTGCTCTTACTCTTGCTCGGGCTTTGTCTTCAAATCAGCTCTGATACCATGTTAAGTTATGGTATGTCTATGCTTATAACAGTTTACTTCTTTTTCTTATTATATTCCACAGATTAGTAATCACATGTACATAAAGTAAAGTGCAGATAGAACATTATACGATTGACAGAAAACAAGCCAAGACAAGAGACACAAGATGTGGCGGCTAGCCAGGGACAAACCCCACAATGTGTGGGGAAACCTTTTGATCAAATCTTCTTTTATCTTCAATAATTCAGCAGAGAGAAATACAATAAATCTGATTCATATCAGCAGTAGCAAACCCTAGATCAGCAACATTAGCATTAGCGGCTTCATTATCAAACTAGGGCAGATGATATCTCACAAACTGTTCGTCGAATTGACTTTATTCCACCACCAATAGTTGTGGCTTCCAGAGGAGGTTCATATGAACCTACAACGCAGTTCAGATGAGGAGATCTTCTAGGCCACGCAAGTCAATCTTTACTTTTGCAGTTGCAGCTTCAGTTTCCGGCTTCAAACTAGGGCAGTCGATATCTTGCAAACCGTTCATCGAATTGACTTCATTCCAACACCAAAAGTTGCGGCTTTCAGAGGAGGTTTAGATGAACCTACAACGCAGTTCCAAAGAGATCTTCTAGGCCACGTAGGTCAATCTTTACTTCTGCAGTTGCAGCTTCAGGTTCAACAGTTTCCGGCTTCACATGTGAGAGAGAGACCCATTTTTGCGCAGTAGAGAAGAGACTCATTTCTGCGCAGTAGAGAGAGAGAGATGTGATGAGATAAGTGAGTGCAAATGAGGAAAAGTCCTCTTATATTTATACACAACGTTGGTGTTTGAATAGATGCGACTGTTGGGCTTTTGAACCTACATGAGTTGTAGGTCGGCTTGATAATAATTCCATAATCAAAATAAATTCATATCTCCATGAATACTTATCGGAATTGGAGGATCTTTATATCAATCCTACACCTCTCGACGAGAGGAATCTAATAAAAATATTATCAGCCATGAATAAGATGACCCACATGAAGTTTTGCCCTAGTTGCCAATTTTAACAAGGCCATCATTTACTATTATACCATTTTCTCATACTTTATTCAATATATTATTATTTTAATCCTCAATGGATTACTTTATATTCCAAGTCGTATGGATATTTAATCGTGAGCCAGGTTTGTTTTCATATTTGGTATCAAAGCTTTGTTTTTCTGACCCCATCCTTTGGCCACTTTCCTTTACCAGACCTTGTTTGATCTGACTTTTGGCTAATGCTTTTTTAGGGTTTCTCTGATCTACAGGTCATTGACCTTAATCAGGCCTTTGGCCATTCTCAGAGTTTTGTTGAAGGAATTTTTGCTATAAATTAAATTTGTAAAATATAACCAGAAAATGAGAAGAAAGAAATTTAAAGTATATTTTAATGCAAACCATTTGCATTTTCTCATGAAGGGCATTCAAAAAAATAAAAAAATAATAAAACTTTGCACACATATTCTCTGTAAAATAACCACTCGGAAAATTCACTACAATTGAAGTTTCTCTTGTAGAACTTTCATCAAACATTTGTCAACGCTCAGGTTTCAATTCCAATAAAAGTTATACTCACAAAATTGCATTCACTCCACAAATTGAATTCTGATTTTTATGAACAGCAACACAGATAACAAATTCTGAACTTTTAAATCAACAAATAACTCAGAAAACCATGAAATTGTACTCATAAACTTTTGGACAAAATTCCTTGGAAAAACCCTGGACGGAAAACCAGTTTGGGAGATGGAGGATTTTATTATTATTCTTCAGCAATTAGAGTTTACACGCCCAACAATGGAATTGCAGACTTATCTTGATTTTCGAGCCACAAAACGGCTGTCAAATCCACTATACGACCTGCCTAGAATTGCATGCCGACTGCTGTCCGAATTGCACAACCTATACAGATTGTGCAATGACAAAATCAGCACCAAAATTGTCTTGGAAAGAATGCAAACATTGTTGTATGGTATAACACTCTCAGAAATTCATGCCCCTTCTCAGCCTCGATTTTAGTGCCTCTAGACTGTTGTACGGACTACCATTTCTCTACTGTATGGTTTGCAATTAATTTTCACACTGCCATGGGATTCATGCCAACACTCTTGTTTTGAAATTTATGCCACTTGACTGTTGTAATCAGGAACTCGTACCCCTTCAACTCAACCTTCTCTCTTCACTTGCGTCTGTCACTCAACAAAAGAATGGAGTTCCTCCTTGGGATTTGTGCCACTATAAAGGACAAGAAAGGGTGTCCTTTGACCTTTCACCTAGCCTCCATGATCAAGGGATCGTATTTAATCTTGGGCCCTCTTGATCCAATGGCTGTGTTTTAATCTCTCATTGACATTAATAAAGGACATTTTTCTCATTAACTTTATTCCTCATAATGTTAAATTAAATTCCAAGTCACTTCAGGAAAATTTCCCATATGCAACAGAGATTGTGAAGGTTGTTGAGCCACTAGTTAAGGTGTTGCAGTTGGTGGATGGGGAAAAGTTGGCTATGGGTTTCATTTATGAAGCTATGGATCAGGCAAAGGAGCAAATAAAGGAAACATACAAGGATAGAGTGGCTAAGTATGGGCCCATTTGGGAAATCATTGATATAAGATGGAAAAATCAACTCCATTGCCCTATACATGCAGTTGGGTTGTTTCTGAACCCAAGGTATCATTATAAAGCTCCGGAGGTAGAAGCTTTGACTGGGGAGGTTAGAGATGGGTTGATTGAGTGCCTTGAGTGCATGGTCCCTAATGAGAGTGAGCCGCTGGAGATACATCGACAAGTCATTTCTTTCAATTGAGCCACATGTGCCTATTGATTTTGGGTAGCATCGAATGTGCTCTAGCTTCGAAATTTTGTGGAGGGGCTAGGACACATGATATCTCCAAGACCCAGAAATCGTTTGGAGAAATTCCAGACGGATGAGGAGTTATTAAATTAATTAATATTTTTATTGGGTTCCCAAGTCTAAACTTAGGAAAATTAAAATATTAATGGGTATTAGAAAGAATATGGGTGAGAAACTTCCAGGTGATGAGGATCAAGTCTAATTTAATCCTAGTCGTTGATTAGGGACTTAATCTCGACCGTTGATTCATCAGTAGGAAAAGTATAAGAGGAGGCTTGAGGATTAGTTGGAGATACACTTGAGAGATTAGTCAGTTCGATTTTTCTGGGGCTCGGTTTGTTGAGAAAATCGAACAAGTGATCTGTTGCAGTGAGAGGGGTAGTAGTAGAGAGTTGGCTCGAAAGGGAGTTTCGAGGCAACGAGTTCTAGGCAGAGAGGCAACAATAACATCAGAGAGGCAGCACAGAGGCCTACACAGCCCAAGAAGGGGTTGACGCAGGCCAAGAGCGTTGTTGTAGTGGCAGTGCGAGATAATTGTGGGGAGTTTGAGATTTTGCTGGGAGTTTGATGTTTTGTGTCGGGAGGGCTAAAGTCTAAGCTCTTGAGAGCAAATCGATCCAATAGAGAAGTGACATAGTCTCCCAGAGGCAAGATGCTTGCCCACACAGAGAAGATTGTGCTGGGATTTTCGTAGTGCTTGCCGAAGTCAGCCATTCAGTGGATTAGTTATGAATTAGAGAACGAGGTAAACCCTCGTATGTATTTCTTGCTGCCGATATTTCTCTGAAAGGTTAGCCAGTGTGAGAGGCAACCTATTGTACTTAGATTCTGCTTGCTTAATAATCAAACGCTCTATATGATGCACCGGTTTTCCCGCGTTGTGTTTTTCCATGGACGTTTGTCCAAAAATAACGGTGTCCCTTGTTTATTTGTCTCATTCAATTTTTGGTTCATGATTTGTATGTATGTATGTGTAGCTTGCAATAGTGTTTTCATCGCTATTTAAATAATTAAATAACCTGTTGAATGTAAAAACAAGTAGGAGATGATAAGCCAATGATTGCAGTAGGATTTCTGATGTATAGATTCATAAATCTTCACATGGTGTTAGAGGATTGTAAATCATAGGAGACTGAAGACACCAACTGGGAGATCCAGAGAATTTGCTGCAGAGAAGTAGTTGTCCCGAGTGACAACGCTGTTTCGGAGGTAGAGGAGTAGCTGCAGGAGTGATGCAAAGGCTCACGCAGTGCCTGCGTCAGCATTCCAAGCCTATAGAGGGTGACGCAGTACCCGAGAAGAGCTCATGCAGTGACTGTGTCAGCTCTCTACGCCAGCGTAGAGCATGAGAGGCTAAGTGCAGTCAGTTGCTGGGGCTGGAGAAGCAGTGCATATTCGATCAGTGGAGCTGGTGGGACACCGTTGCTATTGGTGCAGAACAGTGTCTGTGGAGATAAAGCCGAGGTAGAGGGAGTCACTGCCTTGACATATTTTTAGCCAAAGAAATCTAGATTCGGGTTGCAACAACAAAGGAGGATTGGAGAGGAGTGATTTGACATTTGGCCAGAGGATTTCCATAAAGGAAATCAGGACTTAGAGGGAGTTTAGAGGAGCTTGTTCCTTAGAGGATTTCTAGCGCCAAGAAATCCAAATCCGAGTCTTGCTGGATTAGCAGTAGGAGAGGGAGAAGAGAAGCAGTCCTATATTTGTTGAGTAGAGATGTCAATCAATGGATTGAGGGATTAGAACAAATTGGATGGAGCATCCAATTTTGTCATCCAGAAGGCCAGGATCTTGACAATCCTAGACAAACATTGCATCAAGAACTATGCCTTGAAAGTAGTTGCTGTTCCGGTCGACGCTGATTCGTTAAAGAAGTACAAGGAGGCCCAAGCGAAAGGAAAGTGCATGATCCTAGACGGGGTCAATGATCATGTAATACCACACATTGCTGAGAAGGAGACAACAAGGGAGATGTGGGAGGCGTTGACCACCTTGTACCAAGGCACTTTCATCCAACGAAAGATTCCATTAGAAAATCAACTGAGATAGTACCAGATGCAGAAGGGAGAAGAGATCGATCCCTTCCTCCTCAGGTTGCAAGTGATTCGCGACCAATTGGCTTCCGTGGGGTCTACACTAGATCCTAAGTTCATGGTCAGGGCTGCCCTGAATGCAGTCACTGAGGACTGGGAAACATTTGTCCAAAGTATCTTGGGTAGAGCGACTCTCCCCAGTTGGGAGGTGTGGGCAGCTCTTCGACAAGAAGAGATTAGGAGGTTGACCAGGGCAGGGACTAGCGACAAAGGAGCCCAGGTCAAGAAGGAGGAGGAGGATGCAGCTCTCGCGTCATCGGGGCATTAAGGGCAACAAAAGAGAAAGAAGAAGGATATTTCCAAAGTCAGATGCTTCAAGTGTGGGGAACTTGAACATTTTGGCACTTAGTGCCCCATGAAGAAGGGAAGGGGGAGGCTTCTGACTCGAAGGCTACTCTGGCGAAACAGGACAAGGAAGGCGAGTATGACGATTGTGCCATGAGTGTTCATGTGCCTATGGAGAAGAGGTGGGGCGACATGCAGTTGTAGTTGAGAGGACTACATGAACCAGGGGCAGGATCCTTGAGGTGCTCAAACTCTTGGATCACATACAGCTACGAGAGCCCTTAACGACAGTAGCAAAATGACGGGTGTCGGTTTGTACGAGGTATGATGGAGCAACAATGGCAGAGTTAGAGTGTCGAAGTCCGAAGCAGTGCATTGGATGTTGTAGCATTGCCAGAGGCAGAGAGCAGATTGCAGCAATAGAGGGTCAACAGAGATTAGTAGCGAAGGTAGCTTCAACATCACGAGGCATCCATACTGACCAACATGTCAATTTTTGGGTGGATTTTCAGTTGCTTACATCTCAACCATTGTGTTGCAGTGCAACAGTTAGCAGTGGCAGTGCTATGGGCAACATTGTGCAGCGTTTTGAGAGGGAGCTGTAGTACAGATGCAACAGTGGAAGTGGCAGAGTCATGGGTAGCAGTATAGGATGCAATAGTGCAGTTGATGAAGGGCAGCAGGCCAAGCATCAACAACACAGAGGACTGATGCAGTGGATCAGTGTAATACTTCTATTGAGAGGTATTGCTAGAGAACATTCCTCGCTAAGAGGGAGTGTTGATTTTGGGTAGCATCGGATGTGCCCTAGCTCTGAAATTTTGTGGAGGGGCTAGAACACATGAGATCTGCAAGACCCAAAAATCATTTGGAGAAATTCTAGCCGGATGAGGAGTTATGAAAATAATTAATATTTTTAATGGGTTCCTAAGTCTAAAATTAGGAAAATAAAAATATTAATGGGTATTAACAAGAATATGGGTGAGAAACTTCCAAGTGACGAGGACCAAGTCTAATTTAATCTTAGCCGTTGATTAGGGACTTAATCTCGATAAAAGTATAAGAAGAGGCTTGAGGATTAGTTGGAGATACACTTGAGAGATCAGTCAGTTCAATTTTTCTGGGGCACGATTTGCTGAGAAAATCGAACAAGTGATCTGTTGCAGTGAGAAGGGCAGTAGCAAAGAGTTGGATCGAAAGCGAGTTTCGAGCCAACGAGTACCAGGTAGAGAGGCAACAATAGAATCAGAGAGGCAGTGCAGAGGCCTACACAACCCAGGAAGGGATTCGCACAGAGCTGACGCAAGATAATCGTGCGGAGTTCGAGATTTTGTTGGGAGTTCGAGAAGTCGAAGCTCCTGAGAGAAAATCGATCCAGTAGAGAAGTGACACAATCTCCCAGAGGTAAGATGGTGACCCACACAGACCAAATTGTGCTGGGATTTTCGCAATGCTTGCCGGAGTCAACCATTCAGTGAATCAGTTGTGACTTAGAGAACGAGGTAAACCCTCGTATGTATTTCTTGCTGCTGATATTTCTTTGAATGGTTAGCCGGTGTGAGAGGCAAACTGTTGTACTCAGATTCTGCTTGCTTAATAATTAAACCTTCTATATGTTGCACTGGTTTTCCTGCATTGAGTTTTTTCGGGGACGTTTGTCCAAAAATAACGGTGTCCCTTGTGTATTTGTCTCGTTCTATTTTCAGTTCATGATCTGTATGTATGTGTAGTCTGCAATAGTGTTTTCATCATTTTTTAAATAATTAAATAACTTGTTGAATGTAAAACAAGTAGGAGATGATAAACCAATGATGTAGTAGGATTTCTGATGTATAGATTCATAAATTTTCACAGTACCTATGGCAAGAACCTAGCAAGAATTGCAAGGGGCGCAGATGAGCCAGGTAAACAATTTCAATTTTCAAATTCTTATTTTGTTAAATTGTTTATATTTTGAAAGTTGGATATAATTTGTTCAATTAACTCATTACATAACTATGCTTTTTGCAGCACAATTGTGGGAGGCATTTGGTAGCCATTGTCCTCAATTGCAGAAGTTTGCAATCCGTATTTTGAGTCAAACATGCAGTGCTTCTAGGTGTGAGCGCAATTGGTTTGTCTTTGAGAGGATTTGCACGAAGAAGAGAAACCGTTTGGAACAAAAACTGTTAAATGATCTAGTCTACATCCAATACAACCTCCGTCTATGATGCAACCAATTGCTGAACAAAAGACATGATACAGATCCCATTGTGTTGGAAGATATTGATCCAACTTTAGATTGGTTAGTCGAGAGTCAACCAACAAAGTCTGACCCTAATGGGGATATTGGTGTTGACTTGGATTTAGAGATGGAGGCATTACAGACTATTCAGTTAAATACAGATCCACTAGTACCAGGCCCACGTCCTCTAGTTGCAAGCACTTCCTCTACTCAGCCAAGATGCAGGTGCATAACTCGTCTATCTTAGCTTGCAACCGCTGCACCTGCTAGTGCTCCTATTCTACAGTTGTAGTTGGAGATCTTGATGAGGAGGAGCCATGGGTTTCCCTGTTTGACTTTGATTTAGAGTCTAAGCCAGATGATGTTGGCTTCTCTAGTAGTAGTGACTAGTGATCTAGTCTACATCCAATACAACCTCCGGCTATGATGCAACCAATTGCTGAACAAAAGACATGATACAAATCCCAATGTGTTGGAAGATATTGATCCAACTTTAGATTGGGTAGTCGAGAGTCAACCAACAGAGTTTGACCCTGATGTGGATATTGGTGTTGATTTGGATTTAGAGATGGAGGCATTACAGGCTGTTCAGTTAAATACAGATCCGTCCTCTAGTTGCAAGCACTTCCTCTACTCAGCCACGATGCAGGCACATAACTCATCTATCTTAGCTTGCAACTGCTGCACATGCTAGTGCTACTATTCTGTAGTTGTAGTTGGATATCTTGATGAGGAGGAGCCATGGGTTTCCCTGTCTGACTTTGATTCAGAGTCTAAGCCAGATGATGTTGGCTTCTCTAGTAGTAGTGACTAGTGATTTTTTCGCTGTAGAGGCCATTTAGACCCTCCTTGGTTATGTGTGAGTGCAATTGGTTTGTCTTTGAGAGGATTCGCACGAAGAAGAGAAACCGTTTGGAAGAAAAACCGTTAGATGATCTAGTCTACATCCGATACAACCTCCGGCTATGATGCATGCTGAACAAAAGACATGATACAGATCCCATTGTGTTGGAAGATATTGATCCATCTTTAGATTGGGTAGTCGAGATTCAACGAACAAAGTTTGATTCTGATGGGGATATTGGTGTTGATTTGGATTTAGAGATGGAGGCATTACAGATTGTTCAGTTAAATACAGATCCACTGGTACCATGCCCACATCCTCTAGTTGCAAGCATTTCCTCTACTCAGCCACGCAAGCGCATAACTCGTCTATCTTAGCTTGCAACTGCTGCACCTGCTAATGCTACTATTCTACAGTTGTAGTTGGGGATCTTGATGAGGATGAGCCAATGGGTTTCCCTATCTGACTTTGATTCAGAGTCTGAGCCAGATGATGTTGGCTTCTCTAGTAGTAGTGACTAGTGATGTTTTTGTTGTAGAGGCCATTTAGACCCTCCTTGGTTATGTGTTTTTGTTTTGATCTCTATATATTACATGTATTGGACAAAGCAATGGGTGCCATTTTGATATAATAGATATATTCATGAGCATACTTTGATCATATGTTGTATTCTCTCTATATTCTAATGCTTTGAGTTTGGAAACATGAATGAAAACCGTTAAAAATATGTTTTTTCATAAAAAACTAAATATTTAATTTTATGAAGACCGAGTCATTGAAATCAACTAGGCCGAGTCAATACTGAGTTGGAGTTGGAGTCGAAATTGACCCTTAGCGGGTTCCGAATTTGAGTCAAAGTTTTAAAACTATGATCCCAAGTGCATTCAAACATAAGAAATATACCTATTTGAGGCAACGGGGTACAGGAGAAGAGGACGAGTTAGTTTGAGGAATGTTTGTGGGTAAATTGTCTCTCGTTACAAGTACGAATGTGAAGTAGATCAAGCCGCCTGATTTGATGACATTTCAGGGTTGTTTTGTGTATGATTAAGGTGGCATTTTCCCCTTTTATTAGGTTGCATCCCTGTGTGGTATAAACAGACTTACCTGAGCTCAGTTAGGGCTATCTAGGAGGGCCATAAGGCCTGAAATTTGTGCCCAGAAGAGTGCGTTGGAGCAGCAGGTCTATAGAAGACATTTGGAGAGGGCTAGAAGGCTTTGGCAAGTGTTGGGATGCCATCATATTAGAAGAGGAGACTAAAGAAAGGTGACCACAACTATAGGGAGTTTTGTGTGGGTGTTTAAGAGGTTTGACGTGGACTTATGTCATGCCCTAACCAGATCACATAAGTTGCAGCAGTGACACATCCTTCCGATGTATGTATAGGTGTATTTGAGTTGTTTGAATGCTAAGTGGATGGTCCAAGTGTGGAGAAAATAGGTAGCCTGTAGAAGCCAAGTGGAAGGGTTGACTTGCGTGGTTAGAAGCCTAACTAGGAGCAGATTCTACAATGAATTTTGGTAGTTGTATTGGGCACTTAGTGGTTGGTGGAGGGCAAAAAGAAAGTGTCCAAAGTAGCCGTAGAACAAGTGCTCAAGAAGGACGTTGACAAATGTGTGTTGGGTGAAGTTTTGATGGCCTATGTGGCACTTTGATGGATTAAAGTGACTACTAGGAAAGGCAGATTGTAGCTTAGGTATTGGCTAGCTTAGAGGAGCATATTGATAATCCAAAGTTCATTGTAGCAAAAGTGACTTGCAACAGTGATAACATGCAACTGTCTTGGAGTCTCTATGTGTTGTTCCTTGATGGACTAAGGGGCAACGAGTGAGAAGATTGGGAGCAAAAGGACTAGCAAGTTACATGCTATGACAAAGCAATTATGAGGTGCACTACATCAGCTAGACTGTTCGATTATCTTGTATTTGTATTCTTGCACTTGAGGATAATTAAGGACCATTATCCCTTGTATGAGAGCCCTAGATTATTGTATTATTTAGTTGGTTTAATATACCGAAGATTGGGTCGTTGTACATACATGTATAAAATTGTAAAATGTTGTGTATATTTTGTGCACTAGTAGATTTTCTTTTGTTTATATTCCGCTGTGCAAAGTAGCTTTGTTGAGATTCTTGGTTTGTTAGTGCCAGTGATCTAATATGTGAAAATTCTATCAATGCAACAACTGATTTATTTTTCCTACTTATTGCACAATAAATTATTTATGAAATTACTTCAATAAACATTAAAATAAATACTGCCCTAGATATTACACCGTAATACGGAAACAAACATATGCACAAGCATTAACACATTGACACAGATATTTTGGACAATAGTCCCCGGAAAAGCCCAATGTGGGAAAATTGGTGCAGCAAGGGAGGATTTTATTATTCTACAATTCTTCTGTACAATAGAGTGCCAAACTGGCTTACCCACAGGGAGAAATAATTCTCCAGTGCTTCTCCTAATCCCAACGTCAGCTCGACTGACCTTTGCGTGGCTTTCAAACCCTCTGCGTCAGTCCCTGCTTGACTGCGTCAGTGCTAGGCCTCTTTGTGTCACTCATGCAGGCCCAACAGGAGATTGCGCAGTCTTCTGCTGCCTCTGCATCTGCCTCTGCTGCCTCAACGCTGATCTCTAGTGGCTGATCCTGCCTCTTTGATCCGTACTTGCTGCCCTTTGACTACTCACCAGACCACTGGTTCAATTTCTCAGCTAACCCCGCTCTAGAAATTGAACTGACTGGTCTCCCCAGTATGTTCTCCAAGTGACCGTTAAGCCTCCTCTTATACTTTTCTTGTTGACAAATCAACGACCGAGATTAGATCTGGCTTGATCCATGACTTTTGGACCATTCTAACATAGTTTTATATTAATATACATTAATATTTTATTTTCCCTAAGTTTAGACTTAGGGACTCCATTAAAAATATTAATTATTTTAATATCTCCAAACTGTTTAGAATTTGCCCAAACCCTTTCTGGGTATTAGAGATCTCATGTGCCTTAGCCTCTCCATCAATTTTCGTGGCTAGAGCACATATGATGCTACCCCAAATCAACATTCCCTGTTAGCAAGGACTGTGCTCTAGTAATACTCCTCACTGAGTATCACCCTGATCATCCAACATTGGTCCTTGTGTTGATGCTAAGCCTCCTTGCCCAACATCCTCTGCACTGCTGCATCCTGTACTGCTGCCCATGGCTCTGCTACTGCCACTGTTGCATCTGTACGACAACTCCCTTTGCATCTGTGCTGCTGCTGGTCCTTTCCCCCAACACTGGATCTGCACTGCAACTCCCTCTGCATCCTTGCAATTATCATTCCCATTTTTGCTACTGAAATAGGTTCTTTACCATCCCCATTTATCAGTAAATCCACTCAATCTGACATTGTTACTCCTGGTGTACAAGAGTCCATAATCCATTGTTCGTTGTAAATACCCGAGAACATGTTTGGCTGCTACCTAGTGCGTCCTCTTGGGTTCAAACATGAACTGACTGAGTGTGTTGACAGAGTCGCAAATGTCTGGCCTGGTATTGACCAAATATATCAGGGACCCTATGAGTTGCTTGTATAGGGTGGAATCGACATCCTTGTCTTTTGATGCTTCAATCTTCTTCTAGTTGGTGATCATTCTCATAGCAATAGGTCTACAGTCCTCCAACGCGAATCTTTTTAGGATTTTTGTAGCATATCTCCCTTGCCCAAGGAAGATTTCTCCCTTCTGCTGCCAAACTTCCAACCCTAGGAAGTAGTGCATTCGTCCCAAATCCTTCATATCAAATTCTGTGGCTAGATTCTTCTTGCAATCCCCAATGAGTCTGGATGATCCTTTCAGAAGGAGATCATCCACGTACAATACTAAGATTAGCGACTCGTTCTCTACAACCATATAGTAGAGATTCGGATCTGCGTCACTCTTGACAAACCACATCTTCTGCAAGTGGCCATCTATTCGACCATACCATGCTCTTGGTGCCTATTTCAGCCCATACGAAGCTTTCTTCAATCCGCATACATGAGACTTCTTCTCATGAGTTTCAAAGCCCTCTGGTTGTTCAATGTATACCTCCTCTTCTATTACCACGTTTAGAAATGCCGTTTTGACATCCATTTCATGGATCTCCCATCCCATCTGGGTTGCAAGAGATATCATGGTCCTAATAGATGTATACCTGGCCACCGGGGCGAAGGTCTCCTCATAGTCAATCCCTTCCTTTTGAGCATACCCCTTAGCCACAAACCTGTCCTTGCATTTCTCAACACTGCCATTTGTAGCATATTTGATCTTCTAGATCCATCTTGAACCTACCACTGTTCTGTCTTGAGGTCTTGGCACCACCTCTCAGACATCATTTACCATTATGGAGTTGTATTCCTCTACCATCGCATCTAGCCAAACCTAATGTTGAGCTGCCTCATTGAAACTGGCAGCTCTCCATCATGAGCTACTAATGCCTGATATCTATCTGGTTGTTTTCACTCCCTCTTATTGTTTCTTGGCGCACTGATGAAGTCCTCTGCATCTCGCAGAATCTAACGAAGTTCCCAACTAGTTCTTCCTCTGTCAGCAGGTGCTTCTGTTCACTCCTCCTCCTCATCCTGAGAATCTTCTTGTCCTGAGGAAGAATTCTTTACTTCTGTTGGTTGAAGAGGCTTGACTAACGACTCCCCTTTCGACTGCTCCTCGGAAGGCATCTCGCGAGATCTTCTAAAAGCCTTGTCCTCCATGAACTTTACATCTTGTCGTACTACTACCTTCCTGCTCCGTGGAAGATAGATTCTGTATGCTTTAGCGTTCTCGCTATATCTTACCAGATATCCCTTTTCCATAGTCTAATCTAGCTTCTTCCTCTTTTCTTTGGGTATGCGGCAATATGCTAGACTCCCAAATATCCTGAAATGACTAACTTCAGGTGTCTTCCCTGTGAAGACTTTCTCTGGAGTAATCTTGCCCACTGCCCGATGAGGAGTCCTGTTCTCAACATAGATTGCTGTGTTGCATGCTTCTGCCCACAGGAATTTTGGCATGTCTTGATCATACATCATGGCCGTAGTTGCTTCTACAATTGTCCTATTCTTTCTTTCTGCTATCCCATTCTGCTTCGGAATATATGGAGCTGTCCACTCTCTTCTGATGCCCTCCTTAGCGCAAAAATCAGTGAATTCCTTATTGACATATTCTGCACCATTATCTGAGTGCAAAACTTTTATTTTCTTCCCAATCATATTCTCCACTAGAGCCTTGAACTCCTTGAATCGACAAAAAACCTCATCTTTGGTTTTCAAAAAATAAATCCAAGTTTTCCCTGAGTGGTCATCAATGAAGGTAAGGAAATACTCGACACCACTGAGAGCTTTGATGGACATAGGTCTGCAGATATCAGAGTGTATCAATCCTAGTACACTCTTGGCCCTGTGTTTGTTCCTAGGAAATGCTGCCTTGGCATACTTTCCTAGAACACATCCCATGCATACATCATCTCGTTCCGTACTCAGATCCTGAACTCCTATTACAATGCTCATGAGAATTCTGATAGCTCCATGGTGCAAGTGACCCATTCTTCTGTGCAATAGTTCGTTCAAGTCCCTGTCTCCATGACTGCCTATTAGTGCCATTGGTGATTCTAGTTGCAATCTATACAACCGATTACTTTTGATCCCGATGTGCACTTTCTTTTTCCAGCTCGGATGTTTGACGTATACCTTCTCCTTGATGAAGTAGACGTGATAGCCCTTGCCTTGTAGTTGCGACACGGAAAGTACGTTCATCCCGAATCCTGATACATGCATGGAATTGTTCTCCCGATTCTGTTTGGAAAACTATGGTACTCTTCCCTACTGGAGTACACTTTCCCTTGTTCCCATGGTGATCTGAAAGTTCATCTTCTCTTCTCGATATTCTGAGAAACACTCCTTGATTCCCGTCATATGCCACGAAGCTCCACTATTTATATGCCTCTGCATCGTGCTCTCGACCCATAACTGATTTTCTCTTTTTGTCTCTGATTACTTGCTCTGATACCATGTGAAAATTCTATCACTGCAACAACTGGTTTTTTTCCTACTTATTCCACAATAATTTATTTATGAAATTACTTTAATAAACATTAAAATAAATACTGTTGCAGATATCACATCGTAATACAGGAAAAAACATATGCACAAGCATTAACACATTGACCCAGATATTTTGGACAACAGTCCCCAAAAAAACCCAATGTGGGAAAACCGATGCAGCAAGGGAGGATTTTATTATTCAGCAATTCTTCTGTACAACACGGTGCCAAATTGGCTTACCCATAAAGAGAAATAATTCTCCAGTGCTTTTCCAATCCCAATGTCAGCCTGACTGACCTCTACGTGGTTTTCAAACCCTCTGCGTCAACGTTGGGCCTCTCTGCGTCACTCACGCAAGCCTAGCAAGAGACCGCGTAATCCTCTGCTGCCTTTGCGTCTACCTCTCCTGCCTCAGCGCTGATCTCCAGTGGTTGATCCCGCCTCTCTGCTCTGTACTTGCTGCCTCCTGACTGCTCATCAGACCACTGATTCAATTTCTCAACTAATCCCGCTCCAGAAATTGAACTGATTGGTCTCCCTTAGTATGTTCTTCAAGTGACTCTCAAGCCTCGTCTTATACTTTTCTCGTTGACAAATCAACGATCGAGATTAAGTCCCTAATCAACGACTAAGATTAGACTTGGCTTGATCCATGACTTTTGGACCATTCTAACATAGTTTTATATTAATGCACATTAATATTTTATTTTCCCCAAGTTTAGACTTAGGGACTCCATTAAAAATAGTAATTATTTTAATATCTCCCAAACTGTTTAGAATCTGCGCAAACCCTTTCTGGGTATTGGATATCTCATGTGCCTTAGCCTCTCCATCAATTTTCGTGGCTAGAGCACATCTGATGCTACCCCAAATCAACATAAGATTCTATCTTAGACATTAGGATCGTGGAAATTCAACATGGTACCAGAGCATGTCTGAGCTACTTTGAGGGATAGTAAATTAGAGTATGCACAACGAAGTACAACTTAAGAGGGAGGTGGTCACATTGTAGGTGAAGGGCTCACTACAATGTCGAAGTTGTAGGTTGGTCTTAAGTATGAGGACAAGTTGGGAGGGATGTCCGACTACAGTCCATGGAAGGAAAGGATCAAGTTGGTCTTGCAGGTCAATAAGATCTGGGAGTTTGCATACATAGTGTCGTTTGGTACTTAATTATGGAACTCCTATGACGGTTCTTATGGGAATTCTTTGAGCCCCATGGTGTAAGTGCCCCATCCTTCTGTTTCATAGTTCATTCAAATCTTTTTCACCACTGCTGCCTATCATTGCCATTGGAGATTCTAGCTGTAACTTATACAGTCTGCTACTTCTGACTCCAATTTAGGCCTTCTTCCAACTCGGATGTTTGACATATAGTTTCTTCCCAACAAAGTAAACATCATAGCCCTTGTTCTATAACTGAGATAGAGAGAGTAAGTTCATCCCCAATCCAGGCACATGCAGCACATTGGTAGCTCGAAGCCGATCCCCTGCTTCTGTTTGAAAAACTATAGCGCCTCTTCCTATGGGGGGTACATTTTGACTTATTTCCCACGGTGATGTGGAAGTTCATCTGTTCTTCTTGATAGCTTGAGAAACATTCTCGTATTCCCGTCATGTGTGCAGAAGTGCCACTATCAATATACCAAACCTTAGTGGAAGCAAAACTTGCAAAGAAAGCGACTTCTTCCACTTTGGAGTTTAACACAAAATTGTTGTGATCCATCATATTCTTCGTGCTTTCCTCTTTCCTGGGAGAATTGCGTGAGTCCTTTTGTGTTGTTGCTCCAGCATCATGTTCACGACTCATTGTAGATTCTATAATCCCGTTGCCTGATCTTTGCTCTGTTACCATGTGAAAATTTCTAACACGAAATTCTACTGCAGTAACTGATTTATTTCTCCTGCTTATTTTCCATGACAAGTTATTTGCAAAACCCTTCACTAAACATCAAAGTATATTCTACTGCAGTTGTCACATAATAGCATAGAGAAAAGAACAATGAAATACAAGCACAAGAATCAATCACATTAATACAGTTATTTTTGGACAATAGTCCCAAGAAAAGCCCAATGCGGGAAAATCGGTGCAACAGGTGAGGATTTATTTATTATTCTTCATCAAAAATCTCTTTACAAGGAATGATTTGTAGAACATAGAGAAACCTCTGAGAAAACACCTGAGATAATTTTCCTCCACCCTTTGGAGAAATTTTGATGCCCAAGAGACCCTCTAGCCTCCACTGCGTCACCTTTGCATCATCTCTGCGTGAGGATTGCGTGAGGTCTATGTCCCTTGCTGCATTGCCTCTCTGAGCTTTCCCTGTGCGCTGCCCCTCTGATGCACTGCGTCCCCTCCTCCTCAGTCTCCGACGGATGTTGAAGCCTTATACCCTACCTTTACTTCACCTTGTAACTCTCCCTCTGAAATCGAACTATTACTCCTTGAGAATCGATTTCGCTCGGGTTACTGAGTATTTGCGCGGTGTGTCTCCAAATGACTCTCAAGTCTTCCTTTATGCTTTTCCTGTTGAGATATCAACGTTCGTGATCTAATCTCTAATCAACGACTAAGATTAAATTAGACTTGATCCTCGTCTCCTAGAAGCTTCTCACCCATATTTTCATTAATACCCATTAATATTTTAAATTTCCTAAGTTTAGACTTAGGAACGCCATTAAAAATATTAATTATTTTAATAAAATACAATTTGGGTGGAATTTCTCCAAACGATTTTAGGGTCTTGGAGTTCTCATGTGTTCTAGCCCCATCACAAAATTTCAGGGCTAGAGCACGTTCGATGCTACCCAAAAATCAACAAAGAGGAATTCACGTGGTCTTGTAACGACCATACATTGTCATGATGTCATCAATTTCGGCGAGCATTTGGATGGTTAATTTATAATTTGTGAAAAGCTACTTGGTCGGCTTGTGATCAAGGCCTGTTTATTGCCCATTATTTTAATGTTTTGGGGGCTAATTAGGCTAATTCGACTAAGTGAGGATCATATAAATAGAACTCACCCTCAATTGTGAGAAATCATCATCATCACTTGGATTCTTTCTCTTGAAAATAACTCACTTTTTCTTTGGAGCTATTGGAAACTCTTTTGATGCATTTTGATGTGTGGAAGGTGATTCACATTTCTTCTTTGGAGCTTCTTCTTGAATGATGGATGGATATCTTGCATGTAAGTATGCAATGTTGATGAAAATTTTAAAATAGTGCGAAACACGCATATGGATTTCCAAATGAATTAATGAATTGATTGAGCAACAATACTTAATAATAATACAGAGATATTTACAAAGATATAAACATCAAGTTTCTATGTAAAGAATCAGTTTCATCTAAGAAACTGCTAAAAGAATAAAATTAGCAACAGCTAAAAGAATGAGCATTAAACTAAAATAGTATTATTCTCATACCCTCCCTTAATGCTCAATCTATTTACAACACTAATAGACCCCCTGAATTTTACAAACTTATCAGGACCAAGAGGCTTGGTGAAGATGTCTGCAGGCTGCTCTGTTGTGGGAACATATCTCAACTGAACGGATCTGTCTTCAACAAGCTGGCGAATGTAGTGGCAATGAGTTTCCACATGTTTTTTTCGTTCATGAAAGACGGGATTTTTGGCAAGTTTGAGCACTCCCTGATTATCACAAAACAAAGAAGTAGGACCTGTCTGGGAAGCATGCATATCTGCAAGCATACGTCGAAGCCAAATCGCCTCACAAGATGCCTTAACTGCTCCTCGATACTCTGCTTCTGTTGAGGAGAGAGCCACGGCTTGTTGCTTCTTACTAGTCCAGGTGACAACACCAGATCCTAGACTAAACACATACCCAGTTGTAGATTTACGATCATCAACCGAACCGGCCCAGTCAGAATCTGTGTAAACACTAAGTATAGGATCGGAACTGCGAGTGTATAGGAGTCCAATATCAGAAGTGCCACGCACATATCGTAGCACACGCTTTGCTGCTATCCAATGATCAGCTTTAGGAGCGGACATGAAGTGGGAAATGTAGCTCACTGCAAAACTGATGTCTGGTCTGGTGGCAGTAAGATAGATGAGACTGCCCACTAATTGCTTGAATAAAGTTTCATCCACAGGAAGAGAGGATGATTGAGCTGAAAGTTTGAGCCCGGGTTCCATAGGAGTTGTGGCTGGTTTGCAATCCTGCATTCTGAACCTGTCCACAAGATTTTTGGCATACTTGGACTGAGAGAGAAAGATGTGATTCTTAGTCTGCCAAAACTTCAATCCCCAGACAGTAGTGAAGAAGTCCCAAGTCTGTCATATCAAAGGTTCTGCAGAAGTCTTGTTTGATCCCATGGATCAAATGTGCAAAGCTGCCAGTAATGATAAGGTCATCTACATAGACAACCACAAACAAGATATCATCACCAGTATGCTGGATATACAGATTTGCATCAGATGGGCTCCACTAAAAACCATGATCTGTCAGGTACTGATCAATTTTCATGTACCAAGCCCGAGGAGCTTGTTTCAATCCATAGAGAGCTTTAGCTAATCTACACACTTTCTGATTCTTGACGCCAATCCTTAAATCCTGGAGGCTGTGTCATGTAGACTTCCTTCTGTAAGTCACCATTTAGGAAAGCACTTTTTACATCCATCTGATGAACTTTCCATTTGAACTGAGCTGCTAGGGCAAGGACAAGCGTATGGTACTCATTTTGGCTGTAGGAGCAAAAGACTCCTCATAATCAATGCCTTGCTTCTGTGAGAATCCTCAAGCCACAAGTCGAGCTTTATACTTGTCTAGAGTTCCATCAGCTTTGTATTTCACTTTATATACCCATTTGCAGCTAATGGGCTTTTTCCCTTCAGGAAGATCAGAAAGGGTCCATGTGTGATTTTTCTGAAGACTTTGGAATTCAGTATCCATAGCATCCATAGCCTGTTCCCACTCTGAGTAAGTTTGAGGCTCAAAGATATTGTGTAGATTAGCCATAAGAGCAAAGTTTACTGTAGACTGTTGTTTGCTCTTCTGTGTAGAAGTGCGTCCTTCAAGGAGTTCATCATCCCTGAGGTCACCAATGGTTTTAGCCCACCATTTTGGCCGAGTAGAGGAACCAATAGCAGGAGGAGATGGAGAAGATTTAGAAACAATAGGAGCAGCAAGAGAAGGAAGCTCAGGCATTGTATGATCAAATACTGATGCTGCATCATCCCTCCCATCAGGTGAACTTACTAGAAGAAGAACACTGTGAGGCTAATCCTTAAAACACTGCTCAGAAGAAGAAGACTGAAAGAATCCTCTGTCTTCATCAAATACCACATCCCGACTGAAGCTAAGACGACCAGTGGCTATATCTATTAGTCGGTAAGCCTTGTGATGGTCACTGTACCCTGTCATCATGAGTTTCTGGCTTTTGGAATCCAACTTAGAGCGCTTGGCAGCTGGAATCCAAACATATGCAATTGAGCCAAAAACTTTGAGGTGATTGATCTTCGGCTTACGGCCAGACCAAACCTCTTCGGGAATCTTCCCTTTAACAGCCTGAGTGGGTGATCGGTTAAGAAGATAAACAGCAGTAAAAACTGCTTCAGCCCAGAATTTGTTTGGAACATTCTTGTGTTGTAACATGGAGCGAGCCATTTCAACAACCATGCGGTTGCGGCGTTCAACAACACTGTTCTGCTGAGGAGTGTAAGGAGTAGTGAACTGGCGTTTTATGCCATGAGTATCACAGATGTTGGAAAAAGCAGAA
The DNA here is from genome assembly GCA_000404065.3 of Pinus taeda. Taxonomy (NCBI): domain Eukaryota; kingdom Viridiplantae; phylum Streptophyta; class Pinopsida; order Pinales; family Pinaceae; genus Pinus; species Pinus taeda. Next base: position 58,234 of record APFE031725505.1, on the reverse strand, counting down.
GAACAAAATTCCCCCTCGTTATCTGTCCTAAGAGTCATGATATTCCAGCCAGACTCTTTTTCTACTAAGGTTTTAAACTTTTGAAAGATACTAAATGCATCAGATTTATATTTGAGAAAATATACCCACATCTTTCTACTGAAATCATCTACAATAAGCAAAAAATATTTGCAAGCAGTGATAGAAGATGTATTCATAGGACCACAAATATCAACATGAATTAAACGGAGTACCTTGATGCGCGCCAAGATTCTCCATTCGTGAATGAAGACCGATGTTGTGTGCCAGCTTGACAAGCGCCGCATACGCCCAACTGCTGAGTCTGAATGTCAGGTAACCCTGACACAAGTCCGTCCCGAGAAAACTGAGAGAGATACTGCATGTTTAGGTGACCATATTGCTGATGCCATAGAGTGCTAATGGGAGAAATACGAGCTGCTAGAGCCACTTCTGGAAAATCACCAGTGTTAAGAAGCCTGTATAAACCATGATCTTCTAGACCAACAACAATTGTAAGACTAGTCTCCCTGTCTATAATAAAGCATTTGTGCGCACTGAATACTACATCAAGTTGAGGAGAGTTCCTCATAATATAACTGACAGACAGCAGATTAATTTCCATCCCAGAAACATAGTACACATTCGGGAAGATGAGTGTGCGCCCACCAAACTGGATTTGAACTGTGCCTCTGCCATCCACTGTGTATTTTTCACCTCCGCCAAATACCACAGAATCACTGAAAGGTGAGAAGTCAATAAACCAGTCACACCTGTGAGAGAAATGGCGTGATGCACCAGAGTCAATGTACCAGGCAAATGATGGAATGTGATCTGAAGACCTTTTAGCCATAAAGGCGTAAAAGGCAGAGTCTGTCTGCTCGGAATGTTCTGCAACATTCGCTGTCTGATGAAGCCCTCCCTGTTTCTTCAATTCAGAAGCAATTCTCTGTCGGCAATCTTTCTTCATGTGGCCAAACTTGTGACAATAATTACACTGTACATTTTTCTTCCTAGTAGGATCAAACGACTGAGAAGAACCTTTCTGCTGAAAGGACTGAGAAGACTGATATTTGGCAGCAAAAGCATTTTCTAAGGAGGTTGATGCTGCACCACTACCAAACTGTTGTTTCCAACGATCTTGCTGCATGAGTTTGGTGCATAATTCTGGAAACTTCAAATCAACACTAGTGGCAGTAATGTTGAGTGTTTCGATGAAGTGCTCATAAGATTGTGGTAGACTTTTCAGAGTGATGACTACCATATCTTCTTCCTCCATGGTGCGACCAATGACTTCGAGCTGATCTCGAATGTCTTTAATCTTGTTGAGATGTTCCTGTAAAGACATATGTTCATCCATCATGATGGAGAACAACTGATTTTTGAGAAAGAAAGCTCTGCTCTTGTCGGATGTCTTGTGTAATTCCTTCAACTGTTGCCAGATCTCGGCAGCTGTTTTGCCAGAAGGGATCTGCGGTAACTGATCATCAGTCACAGATAGCTTGAGAAGCATAACAGCCTCTCGATTTTGATCATCAAACTTATCTTGATCGGTGCCAGCCGTACCAGGACGGAGCTCTTTGTTGAGAACGAGCTTATCAAGACGCCTATATTCAAAAATGGTTAACATTCTCTGTTTCCAGATGTTATAATTTGTGCCATTAAAGCGTTGGCTGCATTCCAACATCAGATTGGTGAGCGAAGCCATCTACACGTTTCCCAAGGCATAGGAAATACAAAAAAAATTCGGCACAAATTTTTAAACTGATAGATATAACCAAAAATTGGTCTGAGAGGCAGGTCCAAAGGATTATGTATAGCACTATCTTTTACCAAACTAACTGACTTTCAGCAGTACCCATAAACAAGCATTTCCAGCACAGTTTTGACTGTTAAAATATCTGACAGAGGCACAAATTGGTGGGGCCGAGTGCTGACTGAGCATAAAATGACGGAATGTTGAACTATACACAAATGTGATATTATATACCTGTTTATGAATATATCATATATGATATACCTAACTGTGGCACGAAAGCGTGATAGACTTGAAGACACAAAAGCGTGATAACGGACTTGAAATAAAATACTGTCACGTTGTTGATGGTCACGTTATAAAATCACGTTGTCACGCTGCTGATGGTCACGTTATAAAATCACGCTATACCCCGGTCACGCTATAAAATAACACAGTCACGCGATATAACATGATCACGCTGTCACGCTGCTGACTGTGGCACGAATTTATTTGCGTGAAAACAAAATTGGAACAGTCGCACATAGAGGAAGTCACCAAGGATCGAGCCCGATGCAGAATCGAGGAATGAATCGTGGCCATGTCAAGACGAGCAGAGGAAAGGAAGCTTCGGAGGTTACGAGCAAAGGAAAGGAAGCTTCGGCGTTTATTCAATTAAATTCACCCTCGGCACTCCCACACAGACTCAGCAACGCTCCTCGTAACACCTATGGAAGCGAAGAACAATCCCTAATCAGAGAAATGTTGTAGATACTGCCGGCTCAATTCCTTTTAATGGTGGAAAATGTTGTAAGGACAGCCGGTTCTATTCTGATAACTATTGTTCTGATACCAGGCAGTAAAAAAAAATGTAAAGATTGCTCTCTGGTTTGATTCGATCGAAAGCAGTGTAAAAATCGTTGATCCAATTCAGCAATAAACTTTTTGTGATTCTCGCGTCTAAACAAGAATTGAACTCTGAAACTCCTGAGTGAGTCCTCCAAGAGAGGCCCTAAGAGAAAATACACACAACTGAAGCAGCTTCCTCCGTAAGTTTTAGAAGAATATTGTTGACATGTGCAGTGATCTGGTGTCAACTGTAACCGGTGCCGCCAATGGGGTTTATGCAGATTGACTTAATCTTCTGAGATTGACGCCAACAACTGGGATCCACTCTGCTAAAAAACACTGGAATTCGCACAAACAAAAGAACCCTCGGCTCTCGTAATTCCACAAAACCAAGAATCCACTTCTGTATCGAGATAGACGACTGTAAGCTTTTATCACAGTGAGCAGAGCCGAAGCTAAGACTCAGTGAAGGCTATCTGGCTTACAGAGGACTCGACCTTAGAAAGGATTGACAGAAAGAACTCACGAGATTAGGATGTAGAGAATAACTGATCAAGAAATCTCTTTGGGTCCTAGCTCTGATACCATAAAACAGTGCGAAACACGCATATGGATTTCCAAATGAGTTGATTGAATTAATTGAGCAACAATACTCAATAATAATACAGAGATATTTAAAAAGATAGAAACATCAAGTTTCTATGTAAAGAATCAGTTTCATCTAAGAAACTGCTAAAAGAATAAAATTAGCAACAGCTAAGAGAATGAGCATTAAACTAAAATAGTATTATTCTAATAGCAGTTGCATGCCCAACTGCTCATTAAAATAGGAAGCAAGACTGAAGCACAATTGTGGATCCTAGATGGATCCACCAGATAAAGTGCACCCGTGGGGCTTTCGTCCCAAGGATCAAACTAGAACTGGGCGCGCCACGCCGCCAAGTTCTCAAGAAAACACAATAAGAGATAAACCCGGAATGATCCAATGCCTAGCTCCAATCCCCTTTTATAGGCTTGATGGATTATCTAGAAGCCTTATTTTATTATTTCCCTCAAAAAATGAAGGAAAATACTAGGGGCAGATACCATGGAAAAATACCATAGTAAATACCATGAGTAGGTTCCATCCATTTTGACCATATCCAAAAAAGGAAATATCAAAAATCCTCCCGCCCAAAGATTGCTTGCCCTCAAGCAATTCACTGCTATCCACAACAGAAGCATTGATACCAGGATCCCATACCAGTCATAGTGCTATTCCATACCTCCATGCTAAATGATCTTGAATGGATCCTTCGATTCAATCCCAGGATCCCAAAAAATCCTCTGACCAATCATGCCCCCAATGGATTCTCCTGGATCCCAATGCCACTTAAGTCTTGGGACCTATGGGTTATGGTACCATCTCAGCCCTCCATCACTACCCCTGCCAAAGGGCCCAAGCTGCAATATGCCCTTGGCTGTGAGTATCCTCCTAGGAATCAACCCATCAATAGAGAACCAACTCATAATCTCTCACTAATCCATGCCTTTTAAGTATGAATACCTACAAATCTACTATTTTGATGTTGGTCGATGCTCAACTCATGTTGCTCCATTCGATCACCCAACATGATGCATTTGGAGAACTCTGCCCTGCTCTTCCCAGTGTATAAAGGGGGTTAGTAGTGTTACAAGCCTCATCTATGTACTCCTATAGAGGGTTGCTCTGGAACTCCCACCTGCACTCATCTTGCTTCCTTGTGAGGGACTTGAGTCGTTCCTCAACATTAGATAGCTTGGTCGTTGATTCAGCACATACCCTTATGAGCTCCTCAATTTTTCTATTCTCCTGTAAGGCAGTGTCTCGGATTGTCCAGACTCTTTGCTTCAACATCATAAGATCTGTCTTGAAATGCATGATCCTTTCTCGAAAGTCCTCTACTGGCAATTCTAGTGCCCTGCTAAATGTCTTTGTATTTGTCTGCACCAGATGCCCCATGACCACAACTTCAACTTGAACCTTTGACTAACTCTCCAAAAATGGCTCGTCCTGAATATTATATTTTGTTGAAATTTGGTACCGGAGGACAAGTGGTTCCCTAAGGCTTTGATCTTTGGCCTAGGGAAAAGTGTCCAAAAGAGAATTTAATTTTTCTCCTAAAGTGACTTTATAATTTTTATAAAGTCAAATCTAATTTAAAAGTGACTTTAAGTGATAAAGTTACTAAAGTCTAATTTTAAAGTGACTTTAATAAAATCAATGTAAAATTAGAAAGGAAAAGTGACTTTGGAAATAAATGACTAAGTGGGTCTTTATTAAAGTGGGGTGAATTAAAAAATAGAAAGTGAGATTTAAATGTGCATTTAATCTCAGCCATTGATCTAAATCTATTTTCAGCCATTGGATTTAGAGATCACCCAAAAGTCACTTGGATCACCCAAAAGTCATTTGGAGTTATATTAAAGGAGGAAAAGGAAGAAAAGATCATTCATTCTTTCATGAGCAGATTGGGAGAAGGAGAGCAAGAGAGCAAGGGAGATTTCTGGACAAGAAGGAGAAAGAGGCAGCAGTTTGGCACACATACCAGGCAGCTCTTCGGCAAAATCAGAACAGCAGAAATACAAGCAGAACAGCGGCAAGAACAAGCAGAAAAAGCTGATTTTTTTGCTGAAAACTAAGAAGTTTCCAAGTGGTCTGTTGCGCTGAAAACGGATAAGTTTGCTTGCTGAAAAAAAAAATTATTTTGCTGTAATTTTTTGCTGAAATTTTCTTGCTGTAAAAAGACATTTTTCAGAAATAAAGAAGAGCTCTCAAACTGGTTTTCCCCAAGAGTTGTAGGGGGTTTTTCCAGGGTCACGTTGACCAAAAAATATCAGTGTTTTAATGTGTTTTTATGGCTGTTTATTACTGCTGATTTTTATTTCTGCAATTTCCAGCATTCTGTAAATTTTCCAGAATTTGTGTTTTCAGCAAAATTTATTTTTCCAGCTTGTTGAATGTATGGTTATGGGAAAGGGCATTTAACTACATGGGAGAAATAAGGAGAAACTGAAAACCGGGGTGGGAAAATAGAAATTTTAACAAATCAGATGACAAATCATAGTACAACAAGTCAAGAGAGAGGTATACGCAGGTTAACCTTAATGAAAGTGCGTATACACGCGGATGAGCAAAATAGAAGACGCGTATACATACAAATGCAGGTTCACAGAAGGAAAGGCGCGTACATATTGGAAAACTAAGTTTTGGTTCGTGGTATTTGGTCCATGGTATTTTGGTATTGGTCCGAAATGTTGACCCCAGGTATTGGGTCCAAGGTATTGGCTCTACATGCTTTTGGACCATGGTATTGAGAGAAGCCTAAACCTATATAAGGAGAAGATCATTAGGCCAAGGGGGTGCAAGTGAGTGTTGAATATTTGATGAAGGGTGAGATCCAGTATACTGGTTATAGGTTTGTAATGCTTGGCTCGATCTGAATCAAGGAGGCTCCTATGAAGTTGATAAAGGTTGATGGACTGGGATCTTGAAGACTAAAATGTATTATCATTATATGGTATGATCATGAGTAGATCTGAGTACTGACGCATGTTTTATCCTTTATATCTTATTGTCTGGGTATATCTGAAGTTGGAAATTGCAGCGAAGGTATAAGTAATTATCTTTAGATCTGTACGCGGGTTCTCTCTAGTGAAAGGGCGTATACACGCCGGTTTGACACAGTCAAGTAGCGTATACAGTATGAGATTCGATGTTTCAGGTTGCTGTTGGTTCTAGTAGAGTTCTGGGCTTTGGTATGTGTTCTGGTAACTGTGTTTTGATGACAGGGTTTCAGTGATTAAGTATTGGGTGATTCAGAGATTGATGATGCAGGTATAGTTGATGATTGTATTGTAGTGGTGATTGTTTTGTATCTATGGATCCAGTCTGAAAATTTATGAAACGTGGTCCCTGGAAGAAAAGAGAAGGTTGTAGCCTTCTGTAGGTCAGCACCTACGTACTAGTACTTCAGCTAGTACAAGAGCTAAGGGGGTTGTAGCTCCCTTCCAGGAGAAGCTGGAGAACGAGAGAAAGTTGTAGCCTTCTGCAGGTAGAAGCCTGCGTACTGGTATAAGACTACACCAGTACATAACCATTGTAAAAAGAAGTTTCTAATTGAAAGAAGATAGAGACGAATTGCAGTAGGTGGTTTTCACCCACATTGGGTTTCCACCTTATATCATGGTGTTCATGTGTGTTGCTTCTGTGTGATGATCTGTTCTGTTTTACTGCTCCTGTTTACTGTTCATATGGTTAATAATGTTCCGATGCACTCATTAAAGGATCAACTAACTGAATCATAAGTTTACTGGATATACGCTTGTTGCATTACACACAGTTGCGTATACACGTGGTTTTCCTTAACTGAAATTGTGTATATGAATCTGAGTATGAAAATGAAAAAGTTATATTGAATTGATAATATTGATTCACCCCCCCCCCTCTCAGTATTATTTCCAACAATTGGTATTAGAGCAGGTCCTTTAGAAGAAGCTTGATCGCTTGAAGGAAAGATCTATCAGAATGAGTAATCAAGAAAGAGAGGCATCCATCAGGCCACCAATCTTTGGTGGGAGCAACTTTGTCCACTGGAAGATAAAAACCATAGCATATCTACAATCACTTGGAACGGATGTTTGGGGAATCGTGGAAGGAGGATACACATATCCATCATCAATTCATACATATATAGCAGAGAGAAAGCAATATGAACTCAATGCCAAAGCTGTTACTGTCTTATTGGGAAGTTTGTCACAATCAGAATTTATGAAAGTCATGCATTTCAAATCAGCCAAAGAAATATGGGACAAAATCATTCTAAGCTACGAAGGAGATGAACAGGGAAAACGAGCAACACTTCAAACTCTCAGAATACGATATGAAAATCTTAAAATGCATAGTAATGAAAGCATAGCTAATTACTTTCTGCGTAGAGATGAGATTGTCAATTGTATGAGGAATCTGAGTGAAGAATTTAAGGAAGTTGTCTTAGTTGAAAAGTTTTTAAGATCCCTGTCTGCTAAATTTGATTCCAAAGTTTTTGCCATAGAAGAAAAGGAGGATCTGCAGAAAATCACTATGACGCAGCTTCACGGAATCTTAACTGCTTTTGAGATGAGAAAATGAGGACCATCAGATATGAGAGAAGCTGCTTTCGAAGTGTCAGCAAATGAATCAGAATACATTTCAGAAGGTGAAGATGAGATAAATTTTGTCAAGAACCTTGAACGGGGATCTGGAAGGTTGAAAGGTAAACTACCTTTCTAATGCTTTTCATGTGGTAGAGTTGGTCACTACACTGCTAGATGCCCTCATAACAAAGGAAAGATGTCTGAAGAAGGTAATAGAAGTTATTATACCCATGATAAAAGTAATGATTCATCCAATAATGATGAAGACATTAGACTTCTCATGGCATATGAAAATAAGGATGTAGAACCAGTAGAAGTTACCAGATTAAAAGAACAATTGGAGTCAGTAACCAGAGTAAGGGAGCAATTGCAGGGTATAGTAAAAGATCAAAGCATAACAATTCAGAGACTTGAATCGAAGATCCTCTCTCTAAAAGAAGATCTTAAAGAATCAAAGAAGCTGAATGAAGAAGCTCTTGAAGAACAAGAACATGAAGTGATCGAATTAAGGCAACAAGTGGAAGAAGGAAGAAAAGCTGAAGAAAACATAAGGAAGCAATATCTGGAAAAGGAAGAACAACATCAGGTTGAGGTAAATATCTTAACAAGAAAATTAGAAGAAAAGGATAAACTATTACGATTTCAAGATAGTACTAAGATTTTGGATGACATTCTTGGTAGTCAAAGATCCCCTACTATCAAAAGTGGTCTTGGCTTTTATGAATCTGTTGAAGGTGAATCTAGCTCACAAGGTGAGGCAAGGAACTCTAATGAGAATTCTAAAATGCTCAACAAGGAGATGAGAGGACAACCTCATCAACAACCAAAGGAAAGAAATTCATCAAAGAAAATCCTTTACTCCTAACTATGGAAGTGATAGACGATTATTTCCTCCATTGAATAATGTTGAATGTTATGTATGCCATAATCTTGGACATGTTGTAGCCAAATGCAGAAGTAGAATGGTTCAAGACCATCACACAAGATCATCACATTCCAGGTACTTCAAAGGATATTGTTTTGCTTGCAATATGTTTGGTCACAAAGCAATTGATTGCAATAGAAGGAACATGAAACATGTAAGATGTTATGCATGTAACAAGTTTGGACATAAAGCAAGGGAATGCAAGAGCAAAATTCAAACTCCAAAGCAAGAGGATCATACATCATCACAATTCCAGGTATTGAAGAAGACAGAATTAGAGAGAGAAAGGTGTGACATAACTCAGTCAGCTGACATAACAAACACAGGGGAAACTGAAAGTGTAGACCTTCAGTATTCCATCTTGCATACGCTGATATAATATATGTAAGTTGCGTATATACGCGAATCATAGGCGGCATAGTCGCGTATATGGAGTTCTGAAGAATAAGCAGCAGAACAGACTCAGGAAATGGTTCGGTCATAATATATGATGGTTGGCACAGGTTCAGGGGGAGCATATGCTTTGAATGTTGCATTGTTGGCATTATGGTTAGAAGTCCTTGGTGATGATGATTATTGACATATCTTGCTACTGATTGTTGATTGACCAAAAGAATGGATTGCAGTTTAAGATGCTTATACTGCAGATCATATAGTGTATGATAGCTGTTGATAACTGTCATGGTCTTGTTTAGGTCCTTGGTCTTTGTGAGTCATATAATGTATCTTGTTACTCCACTATGCATGGGATGTATGATGTAATGGTTCTTGTGTTTGAGTCAAAATGGTGTATGTATCTTTAGGAAGGTCATTGACAATGTATGTATAGAATCATGTTATGCTTTTGTAGACCTTGCATGTGCTCAGGGGGAGCATGGACAAATTGGTACATCTTGGCATGTACAAAGGGGGAGCTCAATCAGAAACTTAAGGATGTATATCAAAGAAGAGAATATCTTGGTCCGCCCTTTGCCCTTGATGTCAAAGGGGGAGAGTGACTTGGTGTGGTGGTTGCCATCAAGTCCAAAGGGGGAGATTGTTGGCATTATGATACAGGTGTTGTCCTTGATGGCAACTCACTCAGAGGTATGATACAGGTGTTGTCCTTGGTGGCAACTCAATCAGATGACAGATCATAGTACAGCAGGTCAAGAGAGAGGTATACGCAGGTTAATCTTGATGAAAGTGCGTATGCACGTGGGTTATCAGAACAAAAGGCGCGTATACGTACACACACAGGATCACAGAAGGAAAGGCGCGTACATGTTGGAAAACTAAGTTTTGGTCCGTGGTATTTGGTCCACGGTATTTTGGTATTGGTCCATGGTATTTGGTCCAAAGTGTTGACTCCAGGTATTGGATCCAAGGTATTGGTTCTACGTGGTTTTGGACTATGGTATTGAGAGAGGCCTAAACCTATATAAGGAGAAGATCATTAGGCCAAGAGGTGCAAGTGTGTAAGTGATGAATATCTGATGAAGTGTGAGATCTAGTATACTGGTTATGGTTTTGTAATGCTTGGCTTGATCTGAATCAAGGAGGCTCCTATGCGGTTGATAAAGGTTGATGGACTGGGATCTTGAAGACTAAAATGTATTATCATTATATGGTATGATCATGGATAGATCTGAATACTGACGCATGTTTTATCCTTTATATTTTATGGTCTAGGTATATCTGAAGTTGGAAATTGCAACGAAGGTATAAGTAATTATCTTTAGATTTGTACGTGGGTTCTTTGTGGTGAAAGTGTGTGTACACGCTGGTTTGACACAGTCAAGTAGCGTATACATTATGGGATTTGATATTTCAGGTTGATGTTGGTTCTAGTGGTTGTTGCAAAGTTCTGGGCTCTGGTCTGTGTTCCGGTGACTGTGTTTTGATGACAGGGTTTCTGTGATTCAGTTGTTGGGTCATTCAGAGTTAAAGATTGTATTAGTGATTGCCTTGTATCTATGGATCCAGTCTGAAAATTTATGAAACGTGGTCCTTGGAAGAAAAGAGAAGGTTGTAGCCTTCTACAGGTAGAAGCCTGCGTACTGGTATAAGACTGCACCAGTACAGAACCATTGTAAAAAGAAGTTTCCTATTAAAAGAAGATAGAGACGAATTGCAGCAGGTGGTTTTCACCCACATTGGGTTTCCACCTTACATCTTGGTGTTCATGTGTTGCTGATGTGTCATGATCTGTTCTGTTTTACTACTCCTGTTTATTGTTCATATGGTTAATAATGTTCTGATGCACTCATTAAGGATCAACTAACTAAATCATAAGTTTACTGGATATACCCTTGTTGCATTACACACAGTTGCGTATACACGCGGTTTGCCTTAACTAAAGTAGCGTATATGAATCTGAATATGGAAATGAAAAAGTTATATTGATTTAATAATACTGATTCACCCTTCCCCCTCTCAGTATTATTTCCAACACCTCAATCTATTGTGGCTCATAGATTTCTTGTATATTAGCTATCAGAGAAAAGTTAACCATGTTTTATTTCTGTTTGTTCTTTCCTATCAATGATTGTCCCTCCATCATTTCTCCTATTTGAACATCTCCAATGGTGTTGTGCCACCACCTGGGTCTTTTCTTGGGATCTTCCTTAACCATGCTAGTATTGCCATCATAACGTGGGCCACTTGTATTTGGATCAGAAATTACTAGTCTAGGAGACTCCTTATGCTTAGAATCTTCTCCCATTTGGATGGAGCTACTTGAAGCTTGAACCCTAAATCCCTCACCACTTCTGACAATTTGGTAATTTTGAACTTGAAAGAAGTTTGGAAAGGTCCAACTTCCTCATCATCAACAACATCTCAGTTGAAACTGACCTTTTTAGTGCCAATATCAACCAACCTTAAGGCTTATGAATGTTGTTGTACCTTCTAATCATCTGTTTCTTGCTCTTTGGATCTATCTTGGTTCTCTTCTTCTTAGTTGGAATCCAAGTGTAGGCAGTAGAACCAAAGACTTTAAGATGACTTACTTTAGGCTTTCTTTCAGACCATGCTTCCTGTTGTATCCTTGTGATGTTCCCAACTGCTTATAAACTAGGCCAAGGCATCTCAAAGCTGCTTTATGTAGAAAATTTACGAAATTTTGCAACTGCTAATATGAAAAATCTGAAAACTAGTTTCTTTTCATATAGACACAATTTCTCTACTCAATTTTTCAGCGGAATAGAAACATAAATAAATCACAGTCACAATTTAAAACACACTTTTTTTTTCTAGGGAACCTAATTGGGAAGGCTTTATGCTTGCTTGAGAATTTTATTGATAGAAACTGAGGAATTTATCTCTTACAAATACAACTGTTTCAATCTGAAAAACACACTTGTCTTTCTTGCTTGATCTAAGCTTGAAACTCTTGCAATAAGTGTTGATCACGCTGCCCTCTTCCCTTGTTGATTTCTGCTCTGAATTCCTAGCGCAAACCCAAGGAAATAAGTCCCTATTTCCTAGTGCAAGAGCAAGGGAAATATGCCTTCTACCAACTCACACAAGCCTCTCCTTGACTCGTTCTATCTCTCACAAGCTCCACACACAGCTTGTGCAATCTTCTCACAAACCCGTGAGCTCTGTTATCTTGTCTCACCAACTCGTGCTCACAAGACATTGATCAAATTGTGCCTTCGTTCGTCCTTATAAGCACTTCGATTAGGCTATTATTGGCAAGTTTTATTTGAGGAAAGTCGAAGTGTTGATTGACTAGTTAACAAAATCTCTTTGGTTGTGTTAACTCGTCCTTCCTATAATTTAGGAGTTTGACTCAATCAACTCACCCTTTATCCAAAATAACTCGCACTAGAAGACAATAAACTCGGCCTTCCACTAATTAGCACTAATTAACTGCTTCTTGCACTCCTAACTTTTAGGAATTTGCCCGAAATTTTAGGAACTTGTCCTACTTTTAAGGAATTAGCTCCTAACTCATAGGAACTTGTGCATGCTTAGGGAGAATCTCGTTGAGGCTCCTTGAATTAAGGCACAAATCAAGGAACCCTTTCTCGCTATTATTTTCAGCACTCCCTCTTAGCAAGGAAGGTGTTCCTGGAAGAACCTCATCCACCTAGATTTGTCTCCAACACTACCATTTTCTCCGCTGCTGGAGCTGCTCCCTTTCAACTAGTAGACTTCCCTACTCTCTTCTGCGAAACTTGCTTTGAAGACCTATTCTTTCCAACCATGCTCTGCGAGTCCACCACTTTAGTCATAAGTGCCATGTACCCTGTGTACCTCTGTGGCTGCTTCCTCTGGCTAGAAGTGATACTGGAAGATTCAACTATCTTCTGATCTCCCTTACCCAAAACCTCTGCCCACTTGGCTTGAACTCTCCCCATACTGGGAGTCTCTCACAGAGTGGCTATCTCCACTCTCCCTGGGCTATGCTGCTCATCATCCTGCGGTTCGGCCCAACTACCAACCGACTTAGACTGAAACTGAGATACTTGCTGAGGCTCCATCTTGAGAGCTCTATTCTGCTCTCGCTCAAACGCCACTTCTCTACTCTGAGCTCTCCTTGTCTGCTGCTCAAGGTTGCACCTGTCTCAAACAAATCTGCCCATTAGCTGCTCTCCTGCTCCTCCAAGATCGTTAGCTCTTAGGGTCTTTTGTGAGTTGTTCACAACTCTGTTTGTGAACAACTCCTAGGCTGCCCACTTCTGTCTTCCTCTGCTGCTACTGTAGACAAGTCAAGGGCTTGGAGGCTGCCTTCTTTTCATTGTAGAATTCCTTCTATACAACTGTGAACTAGGGCTTTCTCCCTTGGCTTTCCTTTTATCCCTTCAAAGAGCAAGTCCTTGAGCATCAAACTTCTGCCACTCCTAGCAGATCTATGCTCTTTTAGAAGTCTGCACTTAGGGCTCCCAAAGACACCTTCTTGCTACCCTCCACACAGTCCACAAGATGTCCTCCAACCTCTGTCCAAACTAGACACTTCATCCACTAGCGAACATCAAATTCAAGAGGACAAACATACCGTGTTTTCTCAGCCAACTGCTGCTCCTCTTGACCTCTGCTTCTGTGCCCTTCTTTGCAATTCTCGGCCCTCTGTTAGGGCTGACTGTAACTACAGTTACAGCCCCACTAACTCAGCCCTCTATGCCTCCAAATACTGCGGATTAGCTTCCCCGACTGTCCTCCCTTATTCGCCATCCTTCTTGCCTTTGTACAGTCTACTGTTTGGCCTTTTTGGTACTCAAAGAGACCACCTACAGAACTGGGCAGCACCAGGGCATACTCAAAAAATATTCAGACCTGTTTCTACAGAAACTCTCCACCCAAAACCTACGGCTGCCCTTCCTCTGTAACTCCTCTTCTTCGCTGGCCTTTAGGACACTTTTCTGCCCACTGTCCAAGCTTTTCGGCCTCCCAAAATGACACCTACAGCAGTGCAACTACATCCCAGAGACACAGAAATATATGGACCTGCTCTTGAGGATTTAGCCCTCATTTTTGGCACAGAACGACCTCGGATGATGCCTCTTCTATGCTGGCTGGTAACTCCACAAACTCGGCATGTTGTCACAAGACTATTGGACTCAGAACAGTCCAATATCTCTACTTCGCCAGGGCTCCTGATCTGCAGCTGCCTCAGAGGTATCTTCTTTTGATGTTTTTGCTCCTTGGATGTGTTACACTGTTGATGTGTTGGCCCTTATTCTGATCCACGCTCTGATATGATGTAGAAAATCCACGAAATTCTGCAATTGCTAATATGAACAATCTGAAAACTAGTTTCTTTTCATATAGACACAGAATTTCTCTACTCAATTTCGCAGCGGAATAGGAATAGAACCCAACTGGGAAAACCCTTTGCTTGCCTGAGAATTTTATTGATAGAAACTGAGCAATTGATCTCTTACAAATACAACTGTTTCAATCTGAAAAACACAATTGTCTTTCCTGCTTGATCTAAGCTTGAAACTCTTGCAAGTAGTGCTGATCACGCTGCCCTCTTCCCTTGCTGATCTCTGCTTTGAATTCCTAGCGCAAACCCAAGGAAATAAGCCCCTATTTCCTAGCACAAGAGCAAGGGAAATCTGCCTTCTACCAACTCGCACAAGCCTCTCCTTGGCTTGTTCTATCTCTCACAAGCTACACAGGCAACCTGTGCAATCTTCTCACAAACCCGTGAGCTCTATAATCTTGTCTCACCAACTTGTGCTCACAAGACAATGAGCAACTTGTGCCTTCGTTCCTCCTTATAAGCACTTCGATTAGGCTATTAATGGCAAGTTTTATTTGAGGAAAGTCGAACTGTTGATTGAATAGTTAACAAAAGCTCATTGGTTGTTAACTTGTCCTTTCTATAATTTAGGAGCCTGACTCAATCAACTCGTCCTTTACCCAAAATAACTCGCACTAGAAGACAATAAAACCGACCTTCCACTAATTAGCACTAGTCAACTGCTTCGTGCACCCCTAACTTTTAGGAATTCACCCTAAAGTTTAGGAGCTCGTCCTACTTTTTAGGAATTTGCTCCTAACTCATAGGAACTTGTGCATGCTCAAGGGGAAACTCGATGAGGCTCTTTGAATTAAGGCACAAATCAATGAACCCTTTCTCACTATTATTTTCAACACTTTAGGCCTCAAGCTGGCTTTTGGGCTAGAGGGGGTAACCCTTAGTAATCAAGTAAAAGCTCGCTGCTCACTGTCATTAAACAACATCTTGCAATCTTAAGCTCAGCATGGCAGATTTAGAGTAGTAAAGAATAGGATAAAAATGTTGAAGAGAATGGTGGGTGACTGGAAATAATGACTATAAACTTCTCAGACCAGTGGCCTTTCCATTGGCCACTGGAATCTTGGTTTGTAGAGCCCAAAATCTGAGGATGAAAGGTGGAGGAAAATGAGAATAACAATAAATCTCAAATACCATAATGAGTAAGGAAGTCTTTGCTGGTTTGAGATGAAGGAAAATTACAAACACCCTAGGATTTAATGTGGGCTTTCGGGTATCTTATAAGTTAAAGGATTGATTTATATTGAACAAAAGAATCCGGCAAGAAATAAATGTAAATACCAATGTTTTAAAACTCCGACTCCGACTCCGACTTGGTTGAGGGTCGACTCCGACTCCGACTTGGTATCGACTCGGCCGGCTCGATTTCAATGACTCGGTCGTTGTAAAAAGTACATTAAATATTTATTTTTTATAAAAACACATAATTTTAAAGATTTTCATTCATGTT